>JALRMM010000156.1:0-77350 GCA_026122155.1 Zymoseptoria crescenta | reverse complement strand
GCGCTAGCACTTAACTTTGCTGCCGATAGTTATAACCCTATTATAGTATTGCTCGTTAACTAGACAGGCGATTAGTAGGAGCCTAGCAAGCAAGGAGCGCAGTAACCTACTGTCGTGCGCATATAGCAAGCAGCGCTCGCAGCACGCTATAGCTATGCCCTAGGCATCCTACTCGGAGCGTAGAGGAAGGTTTAGCACAATAGCCGGCTACTAAGGAGCACGTCGTAGTAGCATTGCAAGTCGCTTACTAGATGCTTGCGATGTGTGTATATGTAATAAGCGGCTCTTAAGCTAGAAGCTTGCTTCTTAAAGATAAATTTAATAATGTAGTAGAGGCGTGCGGTGCGCTTGCGAGATTCTTAAGGATCGTTAGAGTTTAATGTGCTAGTCGCAGCAGAGGAGCGTTAATAAAGTTAAAGAAGAGTAGAGGAAAACTTCGCAGCGAAAACATTAACAATACCTACCTACAAGCGGTTGCCCTTAACTATAAAGGACCCGCTAAAACACGGCTACCCGTAGTAGAGCCGTAAGCAACAATTAATATGCGTAAACAGAGCGCGCGTTGCGATGTAAACGCTGCATTAAGAAGTTAATAAAGAAAGCAGCCCCGGATAAAGACTAGGCCTACGCTCGGCAGGCCGAACGTAAGACGGTTGTAGGAGCCGAGACGTCTCCTTCGGAGGAGGGAGGTAATTGTTAAGGAAGGCTAAGGCATAGCCTAGCTCTAGACCTTAGGTAAGGTCGTTAACGATACGTAGATAATACGACGCCGAGCGTGGCGGCGAATGCCGCTCACGTAACGCATAGTCGTATATTATAAGGCACGCATGTGCAACTTAACAACAGCAAGAATTAGTTTCATTACTAGTGGGATTACTAGCTGGCGTTCTATACACTGCGATATCTTTATACTTCTTATAGTATACTAGTAGACTATAGTAGACTATAGTAGATATATTAGACGAGGTATAATAGCCGGTAGGTAGGCGAAGGATAGAATAGAGAATAAAGCGAAGGATTAAGCCGTACTACTAGAGCAGCGTTCGATACCGGTAAACTAGTAATAAATATTAGACTCCTTAGTCCGTATTTCGAGACTAGCCTACGTAGGCGCCTATGCGTAGGTTAGCGGAGTAGTACGGTAGTAGTAGTAGTAGCGGTAGTTATATAGCGTCGAAAGCTATTAAAACCGACTAGTAATGCCGGAAGTTAGCTAACTATGTAATTATTATAGGTAATTAGTAAGCGAGCGTTTTATTATAGTAATTGTATATTTAACGTTTAGCGAAACGGTCGGATCGCTACTAGCTACTAACTATGCAATTAATAGGCGTCGGCCTTAATTTATAAGCGCTAGCGGTATTTAATAAGCGCCGGCCTTAGTAGATCCGCGTAGTAGTAATAGAGGGAGTTATTTAACCGGTAGTATTCGATATATAGCATTCGTAGGCTAAAGTCGCTATCGCTATCGCTATCGTCGCGCTAGTAGTAGCTAGAAGCAATTAATAAGAGTTAGCCTCGTTTAATAGGCGTCGGCATTATTTAATAAGCGCTAGCTTTACTTATAATATCGCTATACTTTACTCCGAGCGTCCCGAGGGTAATTCCTAGCTATTATCGTCGTACACTTGCTAATGCACTCGCTAATTAATAAGCGTTAGCTATATTTAATTAGCGCCGGCTTTACTTAATTAGCGTTATACCTTTAATTCCTTAGTATTATCGATGTTTTTCTTCCTATTATTAGTTTATAAGTTACCCGTATATATATATTAGA
This sequence comes from Zymoseptoria crescenta, assembly GCA_026122155.1. NCBI lineage: Eukaryota > Fungi > Ascomycota > Dothideomycetes > Mycosphaerellales > Mycosphaerellaceae > Zymoseptoria > Zymoseptoria crescenta. The sequence continues at coordinate 75,573 of JALRMM010000156.1, read as the reverse complement.
CGACTCCCTTAACCCTTCGTCTTCTCTTTTCCTTCTTTATTTAGTAACAGCTTATACGACAATAGTAGTAGTAGTTATAACAAGGCCCTTAGAAGTTTTTTTCTTCTTTTTCGAATAATACTAAGGCCTACTACTTATTTTTTTCCCTACTCCGTCGTCCGTATTACTACCTCTACTACTACTATATCTTATATACTAATAATCTAGACGCTCCGTGTCTTTACCTCCTCCGTCCGCAATACTACTACCTCCGGTACTTATAATAAGCGTACTCGTCTCTACTACTATCTTAACCTACGCGCTACCCGTATCGCCGCTAACCGCTACCGTAATACCCTAGCTCTTATAGCTAATCCTCGCTTCCTTGCTAGTATACTACCTCCGGCTCCTACTTCTACTACTGCCCTCTATAACTTTAGGCTACTACTACTACTACTACTACTACCGCTAGCCCGCTAACTATCTTCTTAACCTATTACTAAAGAGGACGGCTCCGAGGACGGATACGAGCTACTACCTACGGGCTAAGAGATTATAGAGAGATTAGAAGGAAACGTAGGGAAGAAGAAGAAGAAGAAGGGAGAGATATTAGCTAGAGTAAAGGTTAAGGAGGGATCGGTAGTTAGTAGTATCGGTATCGGTAGCGCTAGGCTAAGTATAGCGAAGAATAAGAAGAAGGGTAGCTATAGCTAACCTAATAAGATAGAGCTTCGGCGGGTAGAGAGTAGGCCTTTTAGTAAGACGAAGGCGGAGTAGGCGTTATTAGCTCCGGCTACCTAGCGGAAGTAGAGTAGTGCTAGCCGCATCGATAAATATAGCGCGGTAAAGAAACCGGCCTACTAGCGCTACCGTCGTAATTACGCGGAGGGTCGAGAGACCTTCCTATATAAGACGTAGAGCGCTAGTAGGTTCGGTCGGTATAACTAGTATATAGCGTATAATAAGCCGTGCGTTAATTAGCTTTATTTTAGAAGATAATAATAATAATAAATAGAGTGTATTAGCTACCGTATAACTATCTTTGTTTTAATTAAATTAATATTAACGCGTAAGGTTAGTAGTCGCTAAGAATACTAGAGTTTTCCGGATCTACTTCTAGATACATAAAGCTAATTAGCGATGCCGGCGCTAATTAAAATTTAATTAGATTAAATAGCGTCGGCTTAGTATTTATTAGCATCGGCTATATCTAGTCTAGCGTCGGAGCAATCCCCGAGCGTAGATAAATATTTTTGTTATACCTACTCTACTACCTCCTACCTCCTTCGATAATATATAGCACTCTATCGATTACGGAACTACGAGCTAATTATATTATATAGAACGTCCGCCGGCGGCGGCTATAGTCGTAGTAGGCTCTATAGCCCGAAATCCTATAGTTAACGCGCTCCCCTAGCGATTCCCTCGAATCCTTATCTATTCGATTCCCTAAGAGCTATCGTTTTAATCTATTAGTTCTATCTTTACTATAGCTACCGTTAGCGATTTAGCCCGATACGGCGACGGTATAACGAGCGAATACGACTAGGAGCTAGACGACGGAGTTAACGCCCTTTTTACGAATAAAGACGAGTAGTAAGACGAGTAGTAAGACGAGTAGTAAGACGAGCAGTAGCAAGATAAGTATTAGCAAGACGAGGATACCCTACTTAATAGCTATAATCCTAGGCTCTATAGTAGTATATCGACCGCTAGCTACCGCCTAATTCCTATAATCGACGACCGGATTATATACCCCGACCTTATCGCCTACCTTACCGCCTTATATAATTACGGTCTATAGTATAGCTACGAGATTCGAAAGGACGGTAGTAGAGTATATAACGGACAAGGGCTCCTACGGAGGTGCTATATTAAGTGTACGAAGGCTAAAGGTAGTGAGCTAGCTACCGACCCTACTCGTAAGCGCGGATCGAAGAAGACTAGATACCCTTTTACCCTTAACCTCTCTACTATCGATCCGGAGAACCTATAAGCCTAGAAAGCGACGCATAGAAAGTCTAATAGAGCGTATAATTATCCTAGAGTCGACGCTATCGGTCTTATAATATACTAGTAGCGAGCTCGCGAGCGCGACGCGATTAGAATCTTCCTTAAGGCTATATATAGATCCGGATTATCCCTATAGGTCGCTCGTTTAATAGCGATTGCTTAGTTCTATAAGCCTAGCTAGCCGAGGCTAGTACTTAAAGATATATATAATAAATTTGTACGAATCCGACTACTTAAACTAGAGTTAATAACGCTAGTCGATACTATAATAAAGCTACTCGGAGAGAAGGGCTTTCCGGCTCTCTAGGACTTTAACAAGAGGACTAGGCGTTTAAAGCGAGTCTTCTTCGCATATCTAGAGCTTATTAATATCTACCGAGAGAATAGCGACATCCTAATCGCGGACTATACGTATAGTACTAATAAATACGGCCTACTACTACTCTACTTCTACTAGGTTATACGTATCGGCGTTACGGTGCCTCTCGTATACTATCTTATAGCCGGTAAGAAGGAGAAAGACTACGTATAGGCGTTTATAGCCCTTATAAACTTCTTTTTTAATAAAGAACTAGACCTACTATTAGTACTTATTTACGACTACAACCGTACGATAATTAAGGCAATCGATAAGAGCATAGACTTAATATAGTACTATTACATCCTCTATATATAGTATATAAATACCGATGTCGAGGCTATAGCTAGTAATAAGCTAGGCCGTATCTAGCCTAAGGGCTATAGTACTAAGTTCCTACTTAGCGATAAAGCGTAGGAGTTTATAGGCTTCTACCGTAAGATTATTAATACCTCGACCGAAGCGGAATACGAGTCTACTCTATAAGCTCTAGTCGAGCGCTCTAAACGGCTAGCTCCGAGTAACGATAAAGATAAGAACGATAAGAACGAGGACGATAACGGCGACGTCGTAGTGCCGAACATTAGAAGTAGCCCGAATCGCACTACTACGACTATACTACTAGCCGACACTATTAAGGTATAGAAGGACCTCGTTAGGTACCTTAAGAAGTAGTAGCTCGATAAGCATAAAGAGCTCTACGTTAAGGTATAGATAAATAGGATCCTCGTATATAGCCTCGTATTATTATCGCTAGGTAAGGGTAGATATGCTAGCCTTAAAGGCTAGCTCGGATCGTCGAAGAGCAATATCCTTACGTTATTCCGTAAGATAACTCTATACTTCGAGTCGGCGATCTCGCGATATAAGGTAGCTAAGTTACGCGCTATTAATATAATATAGACTACCTTCCGCAATATGTCCTACTTTAACTATATTATATAGTATATCTCTATAAAAGGGTTAAGGCTAGCGCTTACTAAGCGGCGGAAGATAGAGGCTAAGTTAAAGAAAGCGGCAAAGGATAAGGAATATATGTTTACTATATATACTAGTTATACTAGGGCTACCCTAGGCGTACTATATTCGTATAAATAGTATAAAGGGATTAAGGGCAGCGACGTTAAGATACTCGAGCCTAACGACTTCGACTAGTACTACCTTATACTAGAAGGTACTATTACCCGGAAGCGTCGCGACTATAGGATTAAGAGGGCTCGGTTACCTAGTATATTCGACGACGATAACAACAACCTATAGTATAACTTACTACTACCGCCTAACGACGCTAACCTCCCTTTATTAGATAATAAACTATCCCTATTAAGCGATAACGACGACGACGATATACGCTACTAGAGATAGGCCTTATATAAGCATTGCTAGTAAAAGGCCGTACTTAAGGCACGTACCTATAAGCGTATACTTCTACCTCTTCCGCACTAACGCAAATAGTAGGTAGCTATAGTACGAAACTACGCTACTAATACTAGAGCGAGCGGTACGCGACGCGAGCCTTAATAGGTAGAGTATATTAAAGTAGCGACTATCGTACGTACGCGGTAAGAGTAATAGGAGTAGTAAGAGTAGTAAGGATAGCGCGCCGAGGGCGATAATAATATCGGTAGTAATAATATCGGCGGTAATAATATCGGCGGTAATAATATCGGTAGTAATAATACGAATAATAGTAACGTAGATAATATAACACTCCGCCGCTATAATAGCTAGCTAGTAATACTAGTATAGACGCTCGCTTATAGTCGGTAAGTTTAGTAGAGTTAGCCCTTACGGAGTTAGTAATCGTAGAGTTAGCTATTATAGAGCAATACTAATAGTAAGTATAGCTATAAAGCGAGTAGGGGTAAGTACTATAGTAGTAAGGTATGCTCGTACTATAAATAGAACAAACTATATACTATTCGATACTACGGCCCTAGTAACGTCTACTAGAATACTACCGAGGTAGCGGCGACGTATATAGTAACATTATCTATAATATTATCTATAGCGCTAGCGCTAGTACTAGCGCGACCGGATAATACGCGTATAGATCGTATAGAGCGTATACTAGAGACGGTCGCTAGCTATATAGTTACTAACATTAGGCCTACTACGTAGTACGAGGTCCCTAACTCTTACCGATATATCGAGGAAGATAAGTATATCCTTAAAGTCGCATATATAGACCGGCCTAATAACGTAATATGTCTAAGGCGTTTATAGCGATAAATGTTTAAGAAGTTCTTAGCCCTCTTATTAGCTAATCGTTTAATACCGGATTTAGCGTTTCTAGTATCTATATAAGTTGTTTATATAGATAAGAGATATACCTAGGTAGTCTATTATCTACGCTATTATATATAGTAGGTAGCTAGGAAGGTAGGTAGCCTTATTCGATTTAATAGGCGTCGGCCTCCTTTTAATAGGCGTTAAGCTAGTGTCGCTCGGGGAGGTAGTAGTAGGTAGACTTAAAAGAAAGGTAAAGGTAAAGAGGGGGGAGGGAGGGGGGGGGGGAGTCGCTAGTAGGCTAACTAGTTAGTTATTAATCGACAAAACAAGTTACTAATATCCGCTATACTATAATATATATACTATATATTGTCGTTATTGCTAACGCCTTTACGCCTATTAAATAAGGCTAACGCTATTAAAAACAATGCTAGCGCTTATTAATTAAAGTCGACGCTTATTAATATAGACGATGCCTGAGGCATCGCACGGTGTTTAGAATTTAACCGCACGGTGTCTAGAATTTAACCGCACGGTGTTTAGCAATGCCCGAATTTCTTCGAGAAGCAAAGCTTAGATTCCACCCCAGCTCCCGGCCAATATCACCATCGTCATTATTGGATAGAATCACGCTGCTTGTTCACGCGACCGTTAGACTTTCACAACACCAAACAATCTTCTTGAAACCTCATCAGTCTCTTGTTGTTGCCAACCTCTCCTGTTCGACTTGTTGCCCATTTCCGTTCGCTGAAACTTCCAAGATGTCTACTTCTACCTGCCTTTCATGACCTCGCCTGCTATTACCTGGAATGCATACAGCTTGTTAGCTTGCGCCTGCATTGCGACTACCTTACTCGACCCCGGCCACCGCATGATCCTCCCTGGGCGGTACAAAACGACCACGCTGCGGCCAATCTGCGTCGGCGCTGACATTGATCTACACGACACGATTACACGGCCTTGAGGTTGCTGGCGACCACTGCTGTACAACATCAACCATACCCCACACTCCCACCGCTGTACCACCACCATGGCCGACGTCGCGCAATCCTCTCACACACAACCGCGAGCGATACCAACTCTGACGACGGTGCCCAAGCTCGCCCCTCCGCGACACAATCCACATCTCACACTAGACGCATCACCCGTCACGCATTACGGCAGCTATGAATTCGACAGGATCGTCAAGTCGGGACAGGTGCTGAAGCGGACAAGGAAAACGAAGGTAGCTTGCTGGCAATACACTGTTCAAACCCGTAGGAGAGCAACACTGAGAGGATACATAGTCATGGAAACCCGTCTTCATCGTCCTACGACCGCATCTACTTTCAATATACAAGGACACCGATGAGTCCAAGCTTCGCCATCAGATCCAACTCTCCGAACTCACCGCCGTAGCACGACAACGCGATCCCAAACGAAGAGACAAGCATGTCTTCGGCCTCTTCTCGCCCTCACGGAATTTCCACCTCGAAGCATCCTCCGATAAAGAAGCGCATGAATGGGTCGAACTGATAAGGCAAGGAGCAGGCATGGACACGAAAGAGGATGAAATCACGCTTGCCAGTCCAGGCGGAGCTGAGTCCTCATACGTCGGCTTTGAACGGAGTATGGACACACACATCGGTCCGTGGAATGATGACCGGAACGCAGCAGGATACAGCTCCTCCGACGCCGAAGCCTTCCAACACAACCCACCTTCTTCATCCAAAACACGCAACAACCGTGCGTCGCAAATCGGACAACGGCAGGCCTCCAAGACCTCCGCAGCCGACTACTACTCAGGCGTCGAACACGGCTCATATTCCGACTTCTCCGACTCCGGCCTCACAGCCGCAGCACGCATGTCCGCTCTCTCCCTCTCGAATACCGATGCTCGTCCAACCACAGCCGGCACCATGCCACCTCCTCCAGCACCTACCCACTCAGTCTACGGCTCGCGACCCTCAATAGGGCAACGAAATCCCAGCCAACTCTCCTCCCTCGGCGTTTCCTCACCAGACGAAGTCCGCAGCAAACCACCCGCCTCGGACGAACGCATAATAAATCACGGCTGGATCCACCTGCTGAAATCCAAGTCAGGCGTACGACAGTGGAAAAAGGTGTGGATGGTCCTTCGCCCTAAAGCGCTGGCAATATACAAGAACGACGAAGAGTATTCAGCGTTGATTGTGTTGCCCTTTTCGACAATCATTGACGCGGTGGAAATCGATCCGATCAGTAAGAGCAAAAGGGAGTGCATGCAGATTATCAGCGAGGAGAGGAATTATCGTTTTTGCGCCTTTGACGAGGAGAGTTTGGCGAGGTGGTTGGGTGCGTTTAAAAGTTTGTTGGAGAAGAGGAAGGCTTCAAAGGCCGCGGGAGCGGCTGGATCGTTGGCGGGATGAGATCCGTAATGTATGGATGGGTCTGGTGGCAGTTGACCTGGAAGCTGGCGTGCGATCACGGCTATGATCACTGGATGGTATGATTAAAGGCTCTAATTGGCGACATTGGAATAGATACCCTGGAAGGCAATGATTCTACATTTCGAGGCTCTACTTGCATTTCTTCGTCCGTCTCTTGTGCATGGCAATGCATGGCAATGCAGCCCAGTAAGTCGCGACAAATATTGATCGAGCTCTTATTAGAGAGAGAGAGAGTCTAAGTGACTATAGCTTTCTTCCTAACAAGCTCTGCTAAACCACCTGTACGCCTTACCAAGCGCTCAACTGGCTGTCCTGTACACGTGCCGCCGACTTCACTATATACCTCGTGAAGGTATCCTGTTTGAATCGGCTGTCACGTTGAAGGGCGAAGAAGCATGGTGCGAGAGCAACAAGGGCTCAAGAATCGTTCATTGAGAACAGTACGTAGGCAAACAGCTAAGTCCAATAGAGATGAACGACGTCCCGCATCGTCACATCTCCAGGCACTCACCCAAAGGAGTCCTAGGAGAGAAGTAGGCGGCCTCTAAAGTCGGAGAGCACGCAAAGGTAACGACAAGCAGCCAGCTGCTCAACCATCCTCTCCACGCCTATCCTCCCCGTCGTCCCATACTCCTCCTCATGTCTCTCCCCTACAACTTCACATCGATCTTGCCCTTGGATCCACCCGTGAAACCCATCGCCATCCTCACCTTATCCTTCTTCGCATACTCGTCTATGATTCCAGCCACCGCCGCAACGACACCCATATCCAGTCCTTTCGCCACGCGAACTTTCCAGGCCGGTTTGCCGGACAGAGCACCGCGAGAGACGAGGTAGTCGGGAACGAAAGTCGCAATCACCGGGCTAGAGTCAGTGGGCCCGAGATGGAGGGCGCCAGACTTGAGGAAGAGAGTCGAGTCGGCTGGGTGGGGAGAAAGCAGGTTCGAGAAGGTGATGCGATGGCCGCGGGACGCTGCGAGAAGTGTCAGCAAGAGCATGCCGGGGACGGAAAGGAGAGAGGCAACTCACCGTGGAATCTCGACTTGATACTCATCCTTCTCAGTCCGTGCACGTCCATGTACTACTGCTTCGGGAGACGGAAGCGGCGCTTGCGAAGGTCAAACAGGAAGGTTCCGTTCGCTGAAGAGAAGCGCTTGAGGTGCGAGGTAGTGAGGAGTTTGTGGTCAATTTGGAAAAGCTGTCAAGGTCAGTCTCTCCGTCAGAAGTCATGTATCCCGGGATTCGGTAAGCTTACTGTGACTCCAGCGTCGTCTGTGATGACATAGTTATCCTCTGATATTGAGGAGAGCATATTTTGCTGCACGAAGAGGATTTTCTCCGTCTTGGCGATGTAGTCGGAGAATAAACCAGTGGGTTCTGGAAGGGCATCCAATTCGGGAGATGGCGGAGGAGTCGCTATACCGACGTCCTGATGGACTGTCGCAGGTCGAATGGCTCGGAGAGGCTTTTCTGTGACCGGAACCTCCAAGACAGACTTGGCCCTGGGTGGAGGCTGTGCGACCACGGTGTCGATTCCAGCTCTCTTGTTCATCTTCTGTTCGTCGACGATAGCAGCGGGCGGGCTGACGAGAACCGCAGGAGCCTTCTTGATGACAGGCTTGATCTCCTCGGCAGCGATGGCAGTTGGAACGACTACAGCAGCAGTGACCACCGTTGCGGGCTTGATGATCTCAGCGGTGACATGGTTCTTCTCCTCGGCCATAGGAACGACAGCGAGCTGCTCTGCGGGAGCGTGAACGGCATCGGGATGCTCGACCACTGTAAGCGTTTGGCCGGCGGGTGTGGTGAAGGTTCTAGCGGGAAGCTTTGGCGAGGAGTCGACAGGGATTACAACAACTTCCGGTGTTGTGTGGGTGGCGGGCTCTTTGGCCGCCTTCTCTTTGGCTTCCTTCTCCTTCTCCTCAGCTTCTTTGGGATCGTGCTCCTTGGACTCCTTGACCTTCTCTTCCTTCTCCTTCTCCTCTTTCTCCTTCTTTACCTCTACTTTGGCATCCTCGGGCTTAGCAGCAGGCTTCGGCTCAGGAGGGAATTCAGCGTCGGCCATCTCAGCTTCTCGTTCGTAGTCGGAGCCTCTTTCTGGACGTCTTAGTCGATGTGTCGTAGGAATGAACCGGGTTCGCAAGTATCCAGGTGATCGAAACTGTGCCGGCGTGAGACGGGATGTGAAGTACAGAGTGATGAGCTACGGATGATTGAAAGACAATGAAGAGGAGTGGGAACGAGCGAGCGGAGATGTGGTGAGTGCTGCAGCTATGAGTAGGGAGAAGAACGGAGGATGGAGGATGAAAGAAAAGATGTGGAAGTACTTGGAAGACGGGTGGCATGGTGATGGCTCGTGTGATCGTTGCTACTGCAATCGCCCTGCAGGTTCTTCACGCAGCAGGTGCTGCCTTGGTGGTGTCATCGACGTAAAGGCATGTGACCTTGTGTTGTCATTGAAGATTGTGCTGTTCGTCTTTGTGAAGAAGCAGAGTACCTTACGAATCGTTGAGCATCTGCCTACGAGACCAGCGCACTGCCAGAACCGGCGCAACGGGACATCTGCAGATCGGAGGTCCGATCGGCCAACCGCACGAGATGCCGATACGTGCTTTCCATGTGGTGTTACTGTAGCAAGGGCGAGGCCGGATGTAGATACAGTGTGAGGTCTCGGTCGTCGCCACTGCGCTGCATAGAACACGCCAAGCCAGCAAGAACATCTCATCAGCGTGCAGGTGCCTGTACTTGACTGGCTATAGCAGGTGCTGGTTGCTACAACATCTTCTTGATATCCAGGCAATTCGACATCGGCTAGGCGGTCTACAGTTTGAGAGCAATCGTCGAGAAAGGAACGAACTATGTCACTCGCCAGCAAGGTAGCAAGCATCTTCCCAATGTCTGTCGGCTCCCAGTGTCCAAGGAGTCATTTGGACGTAAATGGGTGCTTCCAATCGTCTCTCCGGTCTCGTAGTATGCCGCACTGCTCCCGACAACGGCTCTCGGTCCAGAGTTCCGGTCGAAATGTCGCCTGGGTTCTTGTGCAAGGTATGATGGATGACTCGGCGTCTTCATATCATGCCGCCAATACGAGTCTGCGTGGCCAGCAAGCATCAAAGCACCCTGTCAACGCCGGACTCGATAAGACGCAGGTATCAGATGAGCCGTCCAGCCATTGCTGCGCATTCCATAGATCAAGTTGGCCTGGCCTAGCAATTCACCAGTCTTCGACTCCTCAGGCTGCGTCTGCTCGAGTCGAGAATCTTCCCGTACCACGCAGATCATATCTCGATTTCCTCGTAACTTGCTGATTTGCCTGATTCGCATTCTCAAATCGATCTTGCGCATACATGTTTCTTGACAATCAAGCCTCTCTGAGTGCAGGAGCTACCATGCCGGTCATCAAGTTGAGCCCAGCGCTCCGTCCGCCGAAGAATGAAGCCACGCCTTCCAAGAAGGAGGTCTTCACCACCAGCGTCCCATTCGCCTCTCTGCCTTCGTTCCCTCCATACCTCTTCGAGATCTATCATTGGCCATGGCCAATGCCAACATCTCTTTCCGAAATCAACGCCAGCCATAGACGTTACAAGAAGGTGAGACAGCGCAAGCATTCGAGAGCTTCGAAAACCAGTAATGCTGACTTCCATTTGCAGTCCATCGATGACCACCATACCGGCAAAAAAATCATCGAGAAAGAGGACAAGAATCAATTTAGCGACAAGATCCCGTCAGATGCATCCGCTGATGACTGGTATGACTTCAGCAACGTCATCGAGGACTACGGCTCAGTCCAGGCATTCCATCATTGTAAGTGTTGCTTGCCATGGCCGTGGTTTATGCGAGCGCATCCACGCTAATGTGTACCCACAGGCATCGCGGGAAATTTCGTCTCCCGAGCCAAACGCGCCCTTCGAGCTGGCAAGTCCTTCGTCAGCTTCCATGAGGAAGAGCTCATCATCGATACCGACAGGGCAAGATATCTTGAACTCGACCCAGACCGATATCGACTTCACGTCGAGCTGGACCTGTCGAACGACTTGCGCATCGCCATTCTCGCGCGCATACAAGAGCGATTGTGCAACGAGATCTGGCTGCAGCCGTTCGACCCGTCTACTGTGAGTGAGATCAGGCAGGACGATCGGTGGAACTCCATGGCGATTTCCAAAGACGCTCGCAGGGAGACTGTGGTGGCTGTCAAGGAAGAGACCAAGGAGAAGAAATTGGACAGAGTGTTGCGCCAGCAATCTTCAGGGCGCGGAGTCGTCCGGCTGAAGAATCATATCGATGAGGTGAATCAATGGCTCGAAGACTGGAAGAAGGATGATAGTAAGGGCGGCGCGGCTGGTTGATGCGTCGCTGTTCCGTTTCTGCGGGTTGAGGCCGAATGAATGGGTTCGGATGGGACATTTGATGACACCCTTAGATAGTCGCCTGATCGCTTGTTATTGGAAATCGAGCAGGCAGCTTGCTTCTTGTTGATCTCTTTGTCGGAGAGGACAAGAGGGATCCAGCGTGACCGCAACAGAACTAGCGTGAGGTGTAGCTTCTGCCTTGGCGCGTCACGAACGCGAAGTCGCGATCATCTGCATCTAGCACTTTTCTCTCACCAAAACTCCGTCAGAATATGATTTTTGATGGTCCATTGACTGTCTCCACGGTCAACGTGTCTTTCTCTCGTTGTGGACCGACAGTAATCGCAGTGTTCAGCTGTTCAGATGGTTTCAGCCGGCGACGAGGTCATGAGCATGCTCACGAGCTGCGGCCAGACTGAACCAAAAGCATGGAGAAATGCCTGGCCCCTGGAGACGATGCCGACATCTCCGGTCCAATGCAGGGTCATGTTTGCCGCTGTCGAAAATCGGAATGAGTGAGGGCTGATGCATGCATGCTCCGTGCTCCGGCAGTGGGAATCCATGTTCTTCGACCAGTTATAAATGTGCTGAACAGGAAGCTGCGACTTTACGTTGCGATCCATCCACGAGCAACACTGCCCTTCAATCTCGGTGACGATGCAATGCGAACCGCAGACCGTGTGTGAGCAGGTCGATTGAATGAAGAGAGCGAGCGACCCATTTCATTCAAGTACGCAGCTTGAACCCCGTGCTAGCTTGGTGGAATGTCCACCTGGCCCGCCTTGGGCTCCGGTCAATTCCTGGCCAGGATCTACCTTACCTACCCATGATTGAATGGGATCATCGTGGGTAAAATGGGGAAATTACCCATCCCAAAGTGCACAGTAACACCTCACCCACTTGGACAGGACAAACAAAATACAAAGGTGTAACATGACGTCGATCGGTGGATGAGGATTCATATTGCGTCCGCGTGAGTGAGGATGCGAAACTTGGTGGAGGAGGAAGTGCTCTGGTGACTTGTTCGGTCAAGAGAACAGCGATTCTTGCTGCAGTTGGTATACCCAGTCAGGATTGGGATCTCAATACCAGGATGATAGACTAGAGTTTGCCTTGGGCGGGGCGTCCATGCGACCACAACCTTGAAAGTTGAGACCCACGGTCGGACTGTCGGACAGAAGCAGACCTGGTCACAAGTACAAAGGTCTGGCCGTGGCATCTCACTTCTCCCGCTACTGTCATCAACCCGCTCTCCTCGCAAGACGCTCCAACCAAGCAAATCGCATCCCTCCCATCATGGCCATCAAATACGCCTTCCCTATTCTCGCGATCCTGGGCCTGGCAGCAGCACAAGATCATGCGAAATGCCCAGACTACAGTGACTACGCCAAAGAGCAACATGGTCCCTTCAGCGAAGGCCGATACCAACTGAGCTACATGCGACCGGACGCGAGCTGCAGGACCTTCACATCATCGATCGTTGAAGACGCCATCACCAACACCTCGGCCAAGATCGCAGATCCGGATCTCAAGCGTCTGTTTGAAAACACGTATCCGAACACGCTTGACACTGCGGTGAAGTGGAAGGGTGTCGCCCAGGGTTCGGACGAGGAATTGGCATTCTTGGTCACCGTAAGACATCGTGATCGTCTGGACTATTTGCCTCGCAGTACTGATGCGCACGACAGGGCGACATCAAGGCGATGTGGCTGCGCGATTCATCGAATCAATTGCAGAGCTATCTACCATTGTTGAAGGCAGACTCATCGCCAAACTCGCTGGCTTCACTCTTCCGTGGAGTTATCAACCTCCAGGCCCGTTACTTACAGACGAACCCGTATTGCAACAGTTTTCAACCTCCAGTAGAGTCCGGCCTTGGCGCCTCGTTCAATGAATACGCCACTACCGACGTTGTAACTCCACCGTACAGCAATCTGTCGGTGTTCGAGTGCAAATACGAACTAGACAGCCTTGCGGCGTTCTTGCAAGTCAGGTATGTAACAGACTGCGCGAGGGACCAGGACCGAACTGACGGATTCGCTCAGCGACAACTACTACAACGCCACTCAGGACGTTGAATTCTTCCGGAGGTATTCCTGGGTCGACGCCGTGAAGGCTGTCCTCAAGGTGGCAAAGGAGATGATGGTGCCCACATACGCCGAAGATGGCTCTGTCAACAATATCACCTACTCTTGGACGAGACAGTCGGACAGGGCTACGGAGACCACGACCAACGGCAAGAATCAATCCGCCCGGCTTTGACACGAATATCTGCTAACATTTCTCTGCGCAGGCGGCTTCGGCAACCCGTTCAGCAACGCCACAGGTCTTATCCGCTCCTTCTTCCGACCAGCTGACGACACCACAGTCTACATGGGATTCATCCCTGCCAACATGATGTTCGCACGATACCTGGAGTCCGCGGCTATCATCATGTCAGCGCTCGGCGATCAGGACGATCTGGCCAAACAAATGAGCACCCTCGCCTACAACCTGAGGTCTGCCATCACCCAGCATGGCATTGTACAGACATCCGAGTTCGGGCCCATCTACGCCTTTGAGGTCGACGGCTACTATGGACAGAACATCATGGACGATGCGAACATTCCCAGCTTGCTCTCTTCTCCCTTTTTCGGATACCTCGATGCCAGTGACCAGGTCTACCAGAACACCCGCAAGATGATCCTTAGCGCCCACAATCCATACTTCATGGCTGGACCAGTGCTCAGTGCTGTCGGCTCACCACATACCGGCCTGGGGAAGGCCTGGCCCATGGCTGCCATCGTCCGAATGGCAACTAGCAACGACGAGGCCGAAATTACAGAGCAGTTACGGGAGCTTGTTAGCAGCACCGATAGGCTCGGGTTGATCCATGAGAGCATCAACACTCGCAACGTGAGCGATTGGTCTCGACAATTGTTCTCATGGGCGAATGGCCTTTTCGGCCAAGTTGTTCTTGACCTGGCAGACAGGAAGCCGGAGATTCTAAAGCAGAGTTTCCAGTGAGCGTTCGACGATGGGTTTTGACAGCAAGATAGACAAAATAGCAGCTACACCGCCATAATAACACTACCCTTGGAAATTTCTCGATGACTTTATCACAACTCGCGCTGTCCAATTTTTGATTGAAGTTCGACAACTCCTGTATGCTGTGGCCGCGTTGCAGCTTTGCCGGGGTGACTTCCGCAGGGTCTCGAGCAATGATCTGACGTACAGTGGTACCGCGCAATCGAGCATTGAAAGCATGCAGAATCATGGAGCTACGCGGATGTCGGGCGGAAGAGCGTGGGTTGACGTCAAATATCTCGGAAGCGGACTAGTTATACAGCTCACGGCGTTGTTCCTCGCAGTCTTTCACGCAATACCCCATCTACCCACTACCATCTGCCACAATGCCACAACAGATCTTCTTCATCACTGGCACCAGCACCGGTTTCGGCGCCGAACTCGTCAAGAAAGCACTTTTAGAAGGCGACAAGGTCGTTGCGACTGCTCGCAATTCTTCCAAGCTGAAGTTCGATGGCACCAGCAAGGACAACTTCTTGGCCGTGGATCTTGATGTGACCGATGAGAGGTATACTGCTATCGCCGCCCACCCATCATCGGCTTTTATCCTGACTTGTTCCAGCTCCGTTCACAAAGCGTTTGATGCTGCGTTGAAGCAGTTCGGCCGCATTGATGTTGTGGTAAGCTTATGGAGGGCGGAGTGCCTGCAGCATAGTTTGAGATGCCTTCGCTCCTGCCTGAACGATTACTGATGCTTTTCCGTGCTCAGGTCAACAACGCTGGCTACGGTCTGGCCGGCGAGTTTGAGTCTGTATCCGAAGAGCAAGCCAGGACGCAGTTCGAGGTGAGCAATCCCTGTCAGGTCAGGCTCGAATACGCAGGAGCTTACACCAGAAACAGGTGAACTTCTGGGGTCTGCTGCGAGTCACTCGCAGGGCATTGAAGGTGATGCGCGAGACGAACTCGCCGCCTGGTGGCAAGATTCAGCAGGTATGGATGGCTTGTCCGCGTTCCTCAACTGCGAGGATTAACGGGTGGCATAGGTGACTTCGATGGGTGGACAAATCGGTGTCCCGTTCTTCTCGATCGTAAGCTCTCTTATCCGCCTCGTTGACCATACCCATGCTGAATACCATAGTACTGTGCAACGAAATGGGCTGTCGAAGGTTTCACTGAGACCGTCAGCAAGGAGCTCAAGCCAGAGTGGTACGCATTGACCTCAGAACCACTGCAAGATGCAACGTAGTAGCTAAAGCGATTTTTAGGAACATCAAGCTCACCAACATCGAGCCAGGCGGCTTCCGCACTGATGTAAGCCATTGTCGAAGACCGCTCAGGGAAACATGTCAGCTAACGCTTTCTCTTAGTGGGCCGGACGTAGCATGGTTTTCGGAGACTCAAAGGAGCCAGCGTACGACCACCTCAACGCCGAGGAATCTATGAAGAAGCGGAATGGTAGCCAGCCTGGTGACCCTGCAAAGGTAACGTAGCACAAGCCATAATATCGCAACGCAGCATCGCTAATCCTGATTGAAGGGCGCCCGAGCGATGTGGGAGATCGCCGCCATGGACGACCCTCCACTGAGAGTACTCATCGGCTCGGACGCATACAGGGGTATGCAGAACAAGCTCAAGACGTATGGCGAAGAGGTGCCGAAGTATGAGAAGCTGAGCAGTAAGTCGTTTCCGTCGTCGTGAAGAACGTGGAGAAACAGTCTGACAGTCTCGTAGACAGCTGTGACGTCGATGGATATGAGCCACCACAGTAGATCGTACTTGGTATTGATAGGCGTCCATTCTGTGGACGGACGTAGTTTCATGACGATCATGAGCATAAGATACAACAGATACGACTGACAGTACTTTGACCCTTCCGACGTCTGCCCATGCTCCCTTGTAGCGCACGCCTCATACGAAATGCTCGGAAGCTGCAAGCGACACAGCCAACAAGGACAGGCAATCTCGACTCCTCGAATTAGGCGGTCTCCGATAGTGCGCTTTCCATCGTCCGCATGTCATAGTAGTTCCGCAACTCTCGAAATTGGAATCCTTGCGTTCCTTTGCCAGGATCGGCCTTTCCCAGAGTATACACGAACGACTGCGGCACCTCCACGATTCTTCTGCCTTCGTCGGCGTATAGCTTCGTGTTGAATTTCGCGTGGAGTTTGTAGACTTGCTTCTCCTCGTCGGCTTCCACAATGAAGGAGAGTACTTCTCGTTCCACCTTTGGAAAGCTCGCGTACAGTGTGCGGAAGAATTCCCAGGATGCCTTTCCACCATCGATAACAGTTCCGTCGACCAGGATGGTTTGGCAATCTGCACTGTACCAGTCTTCGTAGGAACCCGTTTTCCATTCTGCTGGCGTCTTTGGGAAGGCCTGACCGTATGCTGAGTAGAAGCTCAGCACGGCATGGCTGCCGATAGCTTCTGGCGTGAGAGGAAAAGTGACTTTGAAGAGCGATGTAGCCATTGTGGCAGTGAGCGGATACGAGTCCACGCGATGTCGACGAGTTGAACCACCACGAGTACCACTGGACCAAACGGACCTCCACGAAACTTTGAATCGAAGCTCTCTCGGCCCATCGGCTATACAGCTGAGCTTTGCTCTCCACTCGCCGCGGCTTGGTGGGCGACAAGAGCGTCAGCAAACATGAAACCTGCTCCGGCACGCTGATTGAGACCATTGGCCATACCTGGACGTTCTGCACTCCTTCGTCCTCTCTCACTTTTGGTCCATGCACGATTCGTACTTGTTCGTGGAGCGTCAAGACGTCAATCTGTCAAACGCCTCCAGCAGCACCGCCTGTCGAGTCTTGTGTGTTTCCAGATTACCACCGTATCGTGACATCAGCTCCAGCATCCGGCGGATATCGTCCCGAAAAATCGTGTCATATTTCGTATCTGGTTCCGCGTTCATCGCCAGGAGATTGACAATCAACAGGCTCTCTTCAAACGCACGATGCTACGAGAACGTCAGCAATCTTTAATACACGAGGCCGAGTGAATCTTACCTGGTACTCCCACCACACTCCCGCTTCGATTTCGAACAATCCGAAAAGTTTGAAAAATGCACACAAGGCCTCGTGGGCTGCTTCAAGAGCACCCTTGATGTTCACCCCGACGTCTTGCGCAGCATTGTCTGACGCCTGTAGCAGTGCAAGGCAGTGGTAGTAGTTTGAGGTCAGGAAAAGATTCTGGCGGACCGCTCGCGGATTTGAGACGACTTGTTGCTGCAAAATGCTGTAGTCCAGCACCGTCAAGCATGCCGGAAAGGACTTGTAAAGTCTTCGAAACGCAGCCACTAGAGACTCCTTGTGCCTGGGACTGTTCGCTACCGGGAGCGACAACGAAAGTGGACTGGACAAATTCTCTTGGACGAGCTGGCCAAGATGCCACATTGCCCTCATGTATGAGACGTCCTGTTTCATGGAGGCCAGGTCTACCAGATGATGAGGCTGAGCCGGTGCGAGCTGTCCGGAAAGCTGTGGTGCTATCGCGTTAAAGCTCATCAAATTCTCAACGCGCGAATGCGTGCCAAGGCTGCTCTCCAAGTCTTCGTTACTCAACTCGTTGTCGTCCGAGAGAGACTCTACCGGCACATCGCTATGAGTAGTCGTGGGTGGCAAGTGTAACAGGATTGTAACGAAAGTGTCCTGGAAGAATACTGCCTGCCATAGCTTCCGCCTTTGCTGCTTTTCGAGTATTGAAGCTTCCGGCACGACCACGTCAGGATCTCGATGCAGTCGCATTGCGTACGCTTGGCGGAGATGTATACCTGCCCAGGCGTAGGCGTCTGAAGCATGATTGTCGTTCATGAGGAAGTAGGCGATCAATAGCATAGCTTGAATAGCACGGATTGACGTCCGATTCAGGTAGGAGTAGACTCTCAAGGCCTGATTTGCCGCCGAGCAGTAGAATTCTGCTGTTTGCGAACGCTCCTCGTATGAGAACTGCATGAACTGCGTCCCCAGTGCATACATGGCAAAGTGTAGGGCAATCAAAGAGGCGTCAACGTTGCCCTTCTCCTCCGACGGAAGAGTCCAAAAGTTGTCGTAGTCGGAGTAGAAAGTCCTTCTGTGTATGAACGGGTACACCGGATCCACTACCTCAAAGTACTTGGCAATGAGCAGATCTGCTTGCTCTTTACTTGGAAGCACTGAGATCACCTCTGGGAGTCCGCCCTGGCAAGTCCAGTAGTTTGAGAAAGGATGCTGCGACCCTACGCCAAAGACATTTGAAGGAGAGCTTTGCATGAAGGGTATGTTCGAGACCAAGGATTGCGAGGGTCCTCTTGGAGCTGATTGAGGTAGGCGAGATGGCCGAATGACCGACGTACCCGGTCCATTGGTAGCCACGGTGGGCGAGATCAAGATTGTCGATGTGGTACTCGCCTTGCGTATCTTGCTGGATGGTTTCGTCACGTATCTCGCCTTGCTGCCGGCATTCTTGCGATCTGTGGAGGCGATGAGCGTGGCTACCGCGGTGTATTCGCACTCGGACTGTCGCTTCACGCACGCCACTGCGACATGTCTATCAGTATGATTGTGATCGATGAGGAATAGTTGTACTGACAGCACGGCCGCGCTCGATCACATTTCGTCTTGCGTTCTACACATTCCAAACAGGACAATGTCGGCTGGAAATGTCAGCATCGTCTTGCCAGTCGCGCGCGTAGTCTTCACCTTGTTCCGACGCTGCTTGGGCTTTGTTCTCTTCGATTCCTGCTGCTCTCCATTTGCAGCAGAGGCCGTGACAGACTCGGGCGATACGTCATCGCGGTGAGGCGAAACGGTGGTGGTCGGCAGAGTGAGGCCATCGAGCTCTTCGTTATTGGCAGCACGTCGATGATGACCCACGTCAGACATGCTTGACACAGGCGCACAATAAGCCTGTCCGGGAATTACTCCCAACGGCGGTTATAACGATGTCGTGGTATGAGAGCTTGTGGCGGATCGGGCTTTCCACGCAGTTTGCTCACTGCCGAGGTTTAAACGGTCACTCGGCTGGGATAGGCGCGACTGCTGCAACCCACTGTTGACAGAGGACTAAGAACGAATGAGAACGAGTACGGTCTGAAGTCCATGAGTGCCAGGGCGGTGAGGGTACGCTATTCGTTGCGCTTGGTGAAGTAATTGTCAAAATCTGATAGGCAATCACGGATTGACATCGGTGATCAACGAACAAAACTCCAAGATAGGAGAAGGTGTTTTTTTTTACCTTTGTCCCATGAAGGATGTTCGAAGGTCAATCTAGTCTATTGCTTCTTCTCGAAAATGAACAGCGCTTCATCCTTCCCAGCGAAAGATGGAAGCGGAATCTGTAATACCTTTTCCCACGACGGCATCTCTCTTGCCATCCAATCTGCAATCGTTTCTGACTTGAAGGCCGTGAAGCCACTGGAGTTTTGAGCGCCTGCTGATATGATGGTTGTTCCACCTGCAATAGATCCGTTAGTAAGGGGTTTACGAATATGGATGATTCCGTGACTCACGATATGCCTTGAGCATCGTCGACGTGAAGTCGTTTCCGACCATAGGATAGACCAAGAGTAAGACATCGTTAACACCTCCGTTGTTCTGCTGTAACCACTTCGCACCATCGACCTCGATCGTATCGGCCACCCACATCGATCTCCACTCGCTGAGTCCATTGTCGATCGGCGTGACAGTCATCTTCTTTTTGGGATTCGAATCGAACTTGCGGAGAGCATATGACCAGTACCCATTGCCGCTCCCTACGTCGAGGATGTTGCGGCCTCGTGCGACCTGCTGGACGAGAGCCAGAGACTCGTAGGAAGGACACACGCACCCAAAATGGTGGTATAGCACGGGCAGTATTGCGTGGCTTATCTTCACCTCCGCAGTCTTCTCTTCTGGGCCTGCCCATTCCAGGCTATGACATGACCATGCCCATACGTCAAGATACGGGTTTGTATGTGTCTTCGACTTGTTCACAACCAAATTTCGCGAGTCGCCCGGTGGTGCGTATGACGCCAGAAGATGCTTTGCGACATCCTCACGGACTGTGCCTTTCTTCGCGTTCGAGCCCAGCGCTTTCAATGCCTTTGATGTATTTGTTGTTGGCCGGAAGACGTCGACGTATGCGGTGACATCAGCTGTCGATGGCGGTGGCCTCTGGCAGTGGTGAGATTGAAGTCGTATTGCTGATGGTTGGAGCAGGACCTACTGGATGGCCTTCGCTCGTTTTGTACCAGCCATGAAGACCATTCTGACCGCCTGCAGCTACATGAACCTGTGCCTGGTCTAGCGAGACCGCAGCGACGGCTCTGTACACGTAGTTGTCCTGTGATGGTAGTCCGAACGACGTCTGAATGAACTTCTTGAAGTCATTGTCGCTCGGTGCGGTGATGTCGCCTTTCGTCCAGGCCTCGAAGAAGCGATCAGGATCGAACGTGGACGAGCCCTCTGTCCGAGCAGACCTTGATATCTGAGGCATTGGGCAATGTGAACGTGATCGAGGACATCATAGCTGCCGCGACAGATCCAGGCGCATGTCCTTAGTTTGATCGCTTGAAGTGCGGCGATGACGCCGCGCTAGCGCCACGCGTGCGTCGCTTTTAGTGAAGCACGCTTCACGTCAACTTCACGTATACCAACTACCAAGCATCCACCTCACCTCGCTCGCACCGTGATCAGATCACCTGCCATCCGGTACTTGCACCGCATGTTGACTTATCGCCTGACAGCCCGAAGCTCCGTCGTACGCACGCCTCCGTGATGTCCAAAATGTTTGCTTCGCCGCTCGTGGAACCCAGCCGTGAGGTATGCTTGGGTACGCCTCATCCTGCTTGGTGATACGAGAGGCCGCGGAGTACTTTCTCTCGCATGGTTGCATTTCTGTGACTACCCGCGAACTTGAGCCCAATGTCGACCCAACGTGCGGGATATGTTCGTGCGAGGTGTCGCTCCATTCTGGCCTCTTTCTTGTCATTCCCCAGCGAAGCATCTGACTCGAATGACCCTCTCTTTGCATAGATCATCTCTTACGCAAAGGGAACCTTTGGTGAGACCGCCCTTCGTTCGTCGACAGCCCTACTCAAACTCGATATATAGCCCTTTATCAGCCATGGAGCTCTGGCGTCTTGCCAACCAAGCCATGCCACACATGCTGCAAGCTCAGTCGCTCGCGCCCAGGCTTCCGGTCATCAATCGTGGCCTACAGGCCAACAATGCCATGATATCGGTGCAAGAGTACGCGTTACTCAGCTTCCTGCCAGGCTTGTACCGGCAGATCGTTCAAGCCTCATACGACACAGGAATTGTCATCGATCACCTCGTCTCGACTTCGCCGGAGATCTGGCCTGGGACGGGATGGAATCCGTGGGTCACATTGTGTTCTTTGGAATGGTACCATGAGCTGACATCTTCCGTGCCTAGTCTCTCCGAAGCAGAGCTCGCCGACGCCTACCTGTCCATCATCCGTGCGCTCGCAAGGTCGTCTCCCGGCGAAGCCGACTTTGTTGTGTCCGAGGCTCTCATGTCCAGGCTCGAAGGCGCCATGGCTGCGGACAGAAACGATGCACGCATGATCAATGGTCGCTCCTTTCATCGACGGAGTCAACACATGTTCCGCTGCATGGCCGAGGTCTCGCACCAAGCCAAAAGCTCGAAGATCGGGAACGTCCTGGCACAATTCTTCTATAGATATGCCTCTCACATTGCTTCGGTCGATCAGTCGTCAGCACTCTGCCAGTGGTGCTACGCACTTTTACGCGCCACTACACGGGCCATGGATCGCTACGACTGCCTCAAGCGAGTACTGCGTATCCGGCCAGACTTGCCAGCCAAAATCGCTGGATTGGGTAGTAAGGCCTACAAAGTTGCCCAATTGTTGGATCGAGTGGCAGTGAACATGGAAAGAAGAGAGCTCAAGCCACGTGTTGATCGACTGGAGGCTTTGGATTGGCGGTTTCCCTCAGTGCGTGAGAGGAGCAGGTCAAGAGGTCGACAATTGATGCTTCCTGACGGACGTCATGCCGGGGACCTGAATTACCAAGATGAGGATGACGCTCTGGCTTTGAATGCTTTACAGGCGGAACGTGTGTTGATTGCGCGTGAGGAAGAGGGAAGGAGGATGTTGCAGCTGACGTTGGGCCGACACTACAACGACCGAAATGCGGGACGACTAGGCGACGTGGGCGATGTGTTCATGCCCCGAGCTGCAATACTGCCGGCGCTGGCTGAGGCTGAGTTCAACGTTTAAAGGATGATGAGTCCGCTTTGTTGGATGTTGGGTTAATCTATATGGATGTATGACACAAAATGCTAAGATGGCACTGCTGCAGAGCTCATGTCAAGTACACATCGGGTGGCCGCCGCCTATCTAGGAAGCGTAAGGCGGTGGTGCTGCGCCATTGGCACCATTAATCGCCTCGAACGCCTGAGCCCGAATTCGCTGCAGCTCTTTCCTCGCTCCTTCCAGATTTGTGGCAGCAGTCCTCAAACCAGCATCGGCCGACTTCTGTCGATTGGCCTGTTGACCCAGTTGGTTCTTAAGGTGGCCAATAGCATTGTGCAACTGAGCGTTTGAGTTCTTGATCCGACCATGTTGATCCATATCACTGAAGATGTTGTCGAACATGACGTCGCTGAAGAAGTGGCCATGGTCGATATTGATCTCCGTCAACTGCTCGATCGCAGGCTGAATCCGGCGAGCTTCCTCCATGTGACGGAGGGTCATGTTGACGTGATTTTGTGCCTAGTGCAATTAGTGCATGACTCTCGACATCGTTCTGCAGGCGATTACCTGAGCCAGTGCGTCTCTCTCCATCATATCGACGAAGGTGCCGCCTCCGAACATGTCTGCCCTACTCATGTCCAGAGCATCTTCCATGTACTTGGCCGCTTTGAACAGAGTCTGGTCAGCACGCTGAAGCGCCTGCAATGCCATATTCTCCGCGCCAATCTGGGCCTGAGACTGATCGAAGTGCTGCTTCGCCTGCTGCAGGTTGGACTCCATCTGATCCTCCCCAGGAATTTCGGGTGTCGGTCCATCGAATATAGATTGATAAAGAGCGTCTAGAGCAGCCTGTGCCTTGTCGTGTCGCTTGGCCTGGGAGTCAAGGTGGCCATGATCTTTCTCCGCTCCCGCCAACGCACGAGCGAGTTCCTCACGGGATTCTTTGGCTGATCGCTCTGCTTGCCAGGCGTCTAGGAACTCCCTCTCTTCCTTCTCTGACCTTGATTCGAACTTCGCCTTTCCTTTGGATCCGCCCAGCTTGTGTGCCCAGCTTTGTCAAGGTTAGCATGGCACAAGAGCCACTCCGATTATGAAGGGCTTACCGCTTCACGTTGGAGTCCCGGTACTTGATATGATCCTGGAGACGAGGTCATAACCCGGCTATGCAGCATATTCCTGGCACTGACACACCTTCTTCTCATCTTCAGTGATTTTGTGAAGTCGTGCAAGCTCTTGATCTGTGCTAGCAATCTGGGCCTTTAGATCCGCAATGTAGGAAACGTTCTGTTTCAAGGACGAGGGAGCATAGTCTGTCATTGACAGCTCTGACAGAAGCTCAGCGTTCTTGTCTGCGGCTTCGCGCAACGTGCTAGAGAGCTGAGACATTGAGATGTTTGACAGATTGTTGGAATCGTTTGGGTCGGCCAGAGATTGTCTGCGTAAGAGGAACGCGCAGTGAAGAGAATCCTTGAGAGTGCGAGAATGAATATGCCAACCTTTTCGCATCTGCTCGCGCTTCTATATACCATGGCCGACTGCTCTGCGCCTAGTCCCTACAGTGAATTTGTGTCTATCAAACCCAATGCAAGGAGCGATCGCGCTTCGGTGGTCCCGATTGGCTGAGATGCGGCGATCTGATCCTTCGGAAAACGAAGGATCCAAATGATGGTAGCCAAGACTTTGGAGATGTGGCAGTGTTCAGAATTCCTCCACTTCAACAACCCGAACATCCATCTCGGCGCGAGGTGTCGTGACATGTCGTGAGGCAAGCTGCGATTCTTCACAGCCACGACTGCATGCTTCCCATGTTCACGACTGCGCCACTTTTCGGGTCTCGCTCGGCATTTGCAACGATGGGATGGAAGGAGGATTCTAGCCCCAGCGGTCCTCGTCATCGCGGTCGTCTACATCAAAGCGAGCCTCGTTGGCCGCCTGCTCTCGGTGTTCATCCCCGTTTGCCGCCGCGGAATTGTGCGGACCGGCCCCCGTCTGCCCATCAGCGACGCCATCTGTGCGATTCTCCATCTTGACGTCCAGGTTGCCGGATTCGGGTATCGTGTCTGGCGATTTATACCACGAAAGCTCGATCTTGCCTGCGAGTGGAAAGTCTGGTGCTGCCGCCGCCGCCATGAAGCTCTCGCCCTCAAAGCGTTGATTGAATGCAACCAGCGCAGCATCGGGCCTCTCCGGACTCCTGGAGATCGATGTACTGGTCTCGGGAGAGTTGAAGAGGATCCATGAGCGCAAGGCTTCCTCGTGGTCATCGTACGCGCTTCCTTCGATGAATGTGACACATACGGTCTTGGGCCGATTGTCGAGCCTCATGACAGCGCCGCCTCCACGGCCACCTCGTCCGAAGCCAGGGTAAAATCCTCGACCACGCCCTCGCCCTCGACCTCTGAAGCCTCCTCGACCCCTGGGAACGTACCCACCATTTTCCCAACCATTCGGAGTCTGCGCTGCGATAGGATCAATCCCAAGGGCTTTCGCTTCAGCTTCCAGCTTCGCGAGCGTCTCCTTCAATCCCTTTGTCTGTTCGTTGTCCTCCTTGGCTGTTTCTTCCATCGGTATATCCTTACCCTCCTTCTTCGCCAAGATTGCGTTCATCTTTTTGCGCTCCGCCTCGATCGCCTTCATCCGCTCTTCAAGCTCTTCCTTTTGTCGTCTCGCATCCTCGCGCTGTCTCTTCTGCTCGTCATGCCTGCCTTGTGCTTCTTCCTGTTTCTTGGCCAGCTCTTCGGGGTCGATCTGAGGCTCATTTGCATCTTCGCCGCTCTTTCTGTGCGGTGCTGCTCGGCCATTGGGTGGCTTTGGGAGACCATCGGGCTTGTACCAGTAGACCTTCACGAATCGGTTGTCGAACACGACTTTCGGACTGTCGTATGCTGCCTTTGCAGCATCGAACGCCTCGTACTTGACAATCGCTAGACGCTTGTATGGCTGCATTGTCACCTCTTCGATGTTGCCGAATTCGCCAAAGAAGTCGCGGACTGATTGCTCGTCGAATTTGTCCTCGGGAATCTGCTCCACGACCACAGTCGTTACAGACCTGTCACTGTTTGGGCCGTTATGCGAGAATTCGGCGCGCCTTCCGCCGCCACGGAAATTGCCAGTGCCTCCACGATTCCTCTGTCCGCCTCGTGCTCCGGTGTTGACCGAAGTGCTAACAGTCCCCGTGCGACTTGGTTGTGGGTGCATGATTCCAGCCTGTGTCGGATCGTACTCCTCATTGCCGCCAGGCACAACGTACTCATTGCCATGCTCGTACTGGCAGGAGGCGCCGCGAGCACAAAACCCTTTCGTGTCGTAATCCCAGCAGCGTCTCGCGCCTGCCTTGTTGGTGCCATTCGACGGCATGGCCGGCATTTCGAACCCCGGAAAGCCGGGCATTATACTAGCCATAGCTCTTTGCATCGCGAGAAGCCCAGCCACAGGATCATTTGGATCCAGACTGCTGAAGTCGAATGGAAGCATGCCGGCAGCCTGTGACTGGGGCTGCATCTGCTGATTTCTGCCCCCGAGTCCATCGAAACCACCTCCTCCGCCCCTTGCTCTGCCTCCACGACGCGCTTGTTTCACAGGGCGGTCGCTGCCATTGAAGTCGTTCAGACGTCCATAGTGAGACTCGTTTCGCTCGTTATCGTGTAAAGAGCGCTTGCGGGACCTGTTGTGCGGTTGTGAAGAGGTCTGCGCGGGCTGTTGCGGTGCGTACGGAGTAGCGACAGGCTTCGTCGTTTTGTGAGACGGATCGTAGGATTTTGTGGTGATCGCGGTGAAGAGGTCATCGACAAAGCTGCGGGACGATTCGCCGAGAAAATCTTGCAGGTTGGAGATGCAACTCTGCTTTGCGGTCGCTTGAGGCTCATTCGTCTTTACCAATGCAAGCACATAATCGGCGAGAACATCGCTGTCCGCATCGCTTACATCCTCGAGCCTTTTGATGATCCAATTCTTGAGCAGCTCGGACTGCGCATCGTCCAGGAGCATCGTGAACCGGGAGTCGCCGACGGAAGCGTAACGAATCGTCGTGAATTACCAAATTGCCGGTCGCACAAAGGCGGTGGTGTTGAGAACGTGGAAAGCTAAGAGCCAGCGGGAGCTAGTTCTGTTCTAGTGCGGAGACAGCTCCGCCTCCATGCCGGGGCTTTGCATGTGATCATAGCTCGCGACCACTTCGCATCTGCAGATTCAACGGAACCCAAGACCATTGCGACAATTGCGACGCCCACCTCACTCGCGCTTATTCGCCGACTTCTCTCGCATAGCGCTGGCTCAGGACGAAACCGAGGCCTGCTTCGGGGCCATGCCAACAACATGACGCGCGTGCAATTGACGGCGTACGCGACCAGGAACGATGTCTGGCTTGCAGGCACAACCGCTCAGCGGCGAGGGTCAATTCAACTGGGTGTTCCAGGTTGAGATTCTCGTCATCGGAGTTCTTGCGCTCTTCTTCCTGTTCTATTTCAACCGCCTCTTCGCCACGCTCGTGTCCTTCGCAATCCGAGCGTATACTTGGCGGAAGTACAAGGCCTATATCGACATATCCTCGCTGCAGATCAGCTTGCTAGGAGGCCGCATCTTTTTCAAAAGCATACGGTACCACGCTCATAATGTCACGGTCTATGTATACGAGGGCCACGTCACATGGAGGTACTGGTTGCGACTGGTGCAAGAGGCAGAAGTCTTTCAGGATGTCGATCCAGCAAGCGATAGGCACTCCACGAGTACAGCCACGGACGCCGAAGACAGCCCA
The DNA here is from genome assembly GCA_026122155.1 of Zymoseptoria crescenta. Taxonomy (NCBI): domain Eukaryota; kingdom Fungi; phylum Ascomycota; class Dothideomycetes; order Mycosphaerellales; family Mycosphaerellaceae; genus Zymoseptoria; species Zymoseptoria crescenta. The sequence continues at coordinate 48,276 of JALRMM010000156.1, read as the reverse complement.
GAGACTGATCACGAGAAGCCTCGGAAACGGAATAGAAGCATTGGAAAGGAAGAGAAGGCCTCCATAAAGCCCAAGAAAGAGCTGCCGTGCAGGATATCAGTGAAGGTGGCTGGGGTGGAAGCTTTCATCTACAACCGCAGTCCGCTCTACGACAACATTGTTGAAGCTGCCCTTCGGAAGTCGAAGGATAGCCGCTCAGGCTCTGCACAGAATGGACATGCTGCTTCACCTACATCAGATTCTGGAGATGGGAAGGACCTCACCCCAAAAGGCGAAGTGGAGAAGACAGAGACCCAAAACACCACCGCGAGCGCCATGACCTCAGATAAACCAGATCTGCCCTTCTTCTTGCGCATATTCCCGATCAGGATCGAATGTAAACGTGCTGCCGCAGCTATTGGCAACGAGAACACAGCGAACATACTGGTCGCAAAGGCAGAGAAGTCGCAGGGCACCGTGGACGCTGGCCACGCGGGTCCTTTGGACGTATGGAAGTTGTTGCTCTGCTTCACGGTCGAGAAGGTGAGTGTCACCATGAAGCCGAATCGGGATTTCAAGGCGCATCAACTCGATGCTGCTCAACAGATTTTGCACGACAAGGAGGTTGGCAAGGCGCCATCGCACAGCAGACCTGTTGCAGAAGCAGCACACAAAGCACGTTGGAAGATCGGCAAACTGCGCTCACTCTTCCGCCGGTCTAGCGATAGCGCAGCCTCTCTTCGCGCTGCTTCGGTACGTTCGGGCGATGGAAGGCTACGGCCGGGCAATCCTTTACAGGGGCTTGCTTCGGGTGCGGCACAGTGGCCTGGGCTGAAAAGATACCTCGACGATCATGAGGTGAACGGGCACGACGAGTGGCAGGATGTCGAATACGCTAAAGCGTCACAGCTTGCGGAACTCGAAAAAGTTACGATGCGCTTTTATTGGGACATGGCAGGCCTTGTGCGTGATCACCAGATCGATCCTCAGTCCCCACTGGATTCACACCTTTGCGACGACATCAACGGCTCTACGCCGCCGGAATATGGGATGGATCTCGGCGTCTATGGAGGTTTCGTGGTCTACGGACCGTGGGCCGACCGGCAACGCATCGATCTCCAGAACGTCTTCTTTCCTGCTCCTTGCGTCGATGCCATACCAGCGAGCTCTCTTCTGCCTGGCGAGCTTCGAATATGTACTATCTTCAAGATCGCTGTCACCGTTGAGGAGGATGTCGTGCTGAGGATACCCTCCCGAGAAGAGTCGAAGGATTCTCGGTGGAAAGGACGTGCGGACAAAGCGAAAAGGCCGGCAGGAATTCAAGACAATGATGCAAGCAAGGGTGGACATTGGAAGAAACACCGAGAGAAGCGTCGGAAAGGCAAGCAAGCTACGGCGCCTCTGGACGCACGGCCTTACGGCTGGCTCGACATTACTGTCAAGAAGGATACGGTGGTCAACTATGTCATGGACATGTTCGCCCGATCTACTGGCTATCGTAACACGCTCGATCTGGATGTCAGAGGTCTGGAGATGTCATCGAGTGTGAATCACGGTCTTTTATGGCGATCGGGCCCGCTGGCTCTCGAAGCCGACATATCACAGCCCTTGTCCTGGAACTCACTGCGGAAGTGGCCGTTCAACATTGTCGTGAACAAGATGGAGCTCTTTATCCTGCGCGATCACCTGTTTCTTATCATCGATCTGGTCAACGACTGGGCGTCCGGAGCGCCACCCGAATTCTTCACATTCGTGCCCTACAGCTATCAGCTCGACCTCACTCTCAAAGATTTCGTCATGTATCTCAACGTCAACGATGCGAACATCATCAACGACCCGGCGGATTTCGAGCGCAATGACTTCCTTACGATTGAGGGCCAGCTGCACGCCATCCTGGGTATCCCGATGGAGAATTATCGTCCGAAGACGAATGCAATCACCTTCGACGTGGTCGGGCGTGATATGCGCATGCGGATGTTCAGCCCACCAAAGAGTACTTTACGTGCCTTTGTTCAGCAGAAGACCATGGTGGAGTTGCCAGGTCTGACTTTGAAAGGTTCGTACAGCTCCAACCAGGAAGCCAAGGTCGGGAACGTCGACGTGCTCCGAATGGACATTATTGGAAGCGGTCTGTCGCTGCAGGCCTATGGCTTCTTCGTTCGACAGCTGGTCAGCCTGAAGGAGAATTACTTTGGCGATTATATGCATTTCAAAACCCTTGAAGAATTTCAAGGTGCTAGCGACGACTTAGAAGAGGCAAACCGCAAGACGGCCAGTTTCCCAAAGCCCTCTGCGATCAATGAACTGGATGTTATCCTGTGTATCGTGGCAGAGGACGCAACTGTGTTGATCCCCACGAACATATACTCTTGCGAAGAATATGTACGCATCGATCTCCCGCGAGCTGATCTGGACCTTCGCATCGCCAGCTACTATCTAGACATGGGCCTTCAGCTGTCGCCTTTGAGTTTTCTCTCGGGAACTGCGGCGTCGGACGGCATGGACGATGCGCCGGAGAACGCTTCAGGTACTCAACTTTTCGTATCTCACGTGGACCTCAATGGGCACCGGGCTTTTGGCCTGCCACCAGATGAAGATGCATACGTCAGTCATTGGGACATCGACATCGGCAAAGTCACAGGGGAGCTGTCGACCACTTTCGTCCGCGATCTTGCACTAGCTGGCCAAGCGTTTGCATTCAGCATCAGCGACGCAGAGAATGCCTTACCGGTCAGCTCACCAGCTGTCGCGCTCGATGCATCGTTCGTCCAGGTACGCACTGACCTCGTACACATTTGGCTCCATGTGGGCAAAGATGCATTGCTGCTTCACCTCGACCCTACAAATGTGGAGACCTCGGATTGGGCCAGTGACACGTTCTCCCAGCGCATCAGTGTCATGGTTCCGAAACTCACGCTGGCCTGCGTAGATGGGCGCAGTGCTGCTCGCAACCGTCTGCGCGACAGGCGTAGGCACGTTGCGAGGACGTATGCATTCTTCCAGACCGGGTTGACGCTTGATCTTCTTGGGAGAAAACTGCATTTTGAGTTGGAAACGAGACGGCAACAGAGCCACATTCGACTGCATGACCAGCGAACAAACAGGTACCCATTCCTGATACGACCAGAAATTGATGCTCCAGTCAGAGAGGACGAACTGCCGTTCGAGCCTCCGGCAATGCCGTACCCACCGATGCCTCCCCCACTGAAGAAGTCTGCTACCGGGGCCTATCGGCCAGCCTCTATCAAATCCAGCATAAGCGCAGCTAGCAGCAAGCAATTGCGCCACATGAGCTCTCAATCGTCGTTGGCATCATCTCTTCGCAATGGCCGGCCTGCAACGCTTTCGGCTCGGCCAGGCCTTCATGACAGGTCTTCGGAGAAATCTACAGGTGGCACCTCTACCCGCTTCCATTCGCTCCGCGGCAGCAGTCGTTCGAGCTCATCGAGATCTTTTCGGTCGCATTCAACTCACGCCGAGAGACGCAAGGGTGGTCTGTCATTGTCCACCGTGGCATTTTCAAGCTCATACTCACAGCCGTATTATCCACTGGAAACGGTAGAGCCTGACGAGAGCAATGTTCCCGCATTTCCCGCATCGATCGGAGAGGATGAAGCGGAGTCTGAGGCATCTTCCGTAATCGACGCTGTTGAGAGCACAAACGATCAGGATGCGGAGCACCAGAGCATTTTCGTCAAGATCGTGCCAGGTATCAGGGCATACCTGGAGCCGCGTGTTGCAATCACGATATCCGAACTGGTTCGGAAAGTCCTACCTCGGAACCCACGCGAAGTGATGGATGCGTATCAGATTGGACTGATGGGCGCTGTGCAGAGCAGCAGTCTGTCACGCGATCGCCACCCACTAGTCATTGAGATTCAGTGCGAACTGCAGGGGGCCCATATGCGCATGGTGATGCATGACCACGACCAGCACCAAATCGAGGACCAAGTTGATCTCACACTGGAGTCTCTAGACACGCTTGTCAGAATTCGAAACCAGCTTTCAGCAAATGGGATCGTCCAGTGCCTGGCGTTACATACACTGCTTTCGAAGCTCGATTTGACGTTGAAGCAATGCCGAGATACCTCAAAGCCGGCTCCCGCTCTGCGGTTTGGGGTCAACGATGCCCTGGTCTGGCTCGCTTTTACGGATACTGACGCTGTGCACCTTTCGCTCCGGGATGCTTCATTGGTAGTGGACGGGTCCCAGGCGAAGTACATCGCTCAGCTTGCTCTCAAGCTTCTGCCAATCGCAGACGATGTCGTGTCCAGGTTTGAACGAATTTCTCAGCAGAAGCTTGACCGACTGCAGCTGCTCGCGTTTCTTTTGACAAAGCATGGCGAACACGTTGGAGACCCGCCGTTTATGGCACGCTTGGTTTACACATTGCGCGCATTTCCAGACCATTTTCGGAATACTGATTCCTGGAAGATTCTTTCGAGGGTCCGCTACATTATGCAAAGCCTGCCTCAGTATGTACTTGATGAGCTGGAGGAGAAGTTCAAAGCAAAGAACATCGCTGCTCCGGACGATGAGCAAATCAAAGCTCTCGCGAGCTGGACGCAATGGCGGAATTGGGATGTCCCCAACGTCAGCCAAACATTTGCTGCGAAAGCTCTCACCCGGCCGACAGAGGCCAAGAAATTGGAGCCCACCAAACCAAAGCCATTGACCGCGACAGTTCAATCAGGCATACTCAGGGTTGCAGTCGAGCATTCTGCCGCCACGAGCGAAATTGTAATGGAAGACATGTCCCTGGGGGCGGAAAACACTCCACCAATCCAGCCTGAAGGGTTACTGATTTTGGACGAGAACCGCCGAACGCAAACTCTTCTCCAGGTCCAGACTGGCACAACTGCCCTTCACTTCGACTGGATGTTGCTCAAAATCGCTGAAGAGGTTGTGTTCCAAGTTGACGGGTCTCGGCCACAGTTGTCCCGGCTCAACTCTTCGGGATCGAGAACTACATCACAGGCATTAGAAGCTGGCCTTTCACGACACGACGTCAGTGTTGTGCTATCAACCGACACAGGGTCGATCACATTCCAAACGCCCAACCTGAGGCACGTGTCGCGTGCAGACGGGCTCAAATTGTCATTGATCGGGACTAGCGAAGCAGCGGAAGACGGCTACGGCCAGTGTGTCTCTGCGCTGCTCAACTTCGACACAGCAGTCACCGAGCTGCATGGACCTGCCGCTCGCCTATGGCAGACACTCCTCACATCGCCCAGCTTATACATCGACTACCTGCAAGCCGCGAAAGGAGGTCATAAGCCACCGTCGGTGACCCTGGCCATCGCCTACGAAGATCTGCAGCTCGCAGTCCATGAGCAGATTCCGGGTATCCTGCACGTCGTCGAGACAGTAATCGTGGACGAAGTCGCCCAAGTGCAGAGGCTCATTCAGATTGTGTCACGTCCAGCCGTCTCAAACGCTTCAAAGGCGAAGACGATACATCGCACATCAGCCGCTCCTACGAGACCACAGTTGCCAAAGCTTCACCTTGCGGTGCTCTCCGGCAATTTGCACGTAGAGGTCTCTCTACTTCAAGCATTGAGCTACCAGCTGCAAGGCACTGCTGCGAGCTTCCGGATGGCACCCAGCTTAACGAAGGACAAGGGATTCAGCATCGACTTTGACAGTGGCCGGCAGAGTCATGCATTTGTGAACAGTTCGGACAACGAGCGCCACACGCAGGGGATTCTGGAGGTGCCTCCCATCAACGGCCACATCGGCCTCGAACTTGGAGACGACCGGACCGCGGTCTCTGTGGCATCAACGATCGACATGGTCGAGGTCGATGCAGGAGCTATGCAAGGCCTTGTCGGTGTATTGAACCAGCCAGAAGTTCAAAGCGTAATCTCGGCCATTCAATCAGGCGTTGAAGACATCAGACTGCACGTTGCAGAGATATTTCCAGAGGAGAAGAAAGCGGAACTCAATCAGAGCCGTCTGAACCATCACATTGCGTACGATGGTCGCATCGCTATGCTCGGTGTGCGAGTGTCTGCTACTACGCCGGCAGCCAACGGCCATTCGACAGCTGAGATTGAATTCGGTATCAGCCCGGTGCATGCCACCGCCTCGAACAGAGCGCTCGCCTCACAGACACATTCGCTCATACCCGAAGTGCGTGCCCAGATACAAGGAATCGGCGCAAGACTCCACATCAAGAAGCGTGGACAGCTGAGGCCATGCGGAAACATGACCATGGACATCAGCGTGCAATTGAGCAACAAGGTCGACGGGGAGCAACTGATCACTCGCGAACTCAATGTGCGAAGTGACGGCTTGGAAGTCAATGCATATCCTGATACAGCTTCCACCATCATTGATGTTATCAATCACTTGCAAGACCGGATTAAGCGTCTCGATGTGTCAAAGGAAGTCGACTATCTCCGCCGATTACGAGACAAACGAAAAGACACGGTACTGCAGAGAATCAAGGGCAAGCAAGGCTGGACATCAGACGAGGAGTTACCCTTCTCTCCAGCCGATCTTCTGTCTATCAAGACAAACGTCCTGCTTACAGATATTCAGATCTGCTGGCTGGTTGATGATTCATTTGCGCCAACTCCGAGCTCGAATGTTGACGACTTGATATTCTCCATCGAGAGTGTGCAGTTCGCAACAAAGGAGGGCAGCCAGGCCCGACTTTCGATTTACGATGTACTACTGCAGCTCGCGAAGAAGAAGAATAGCAGGAAACAGCGCTCATTGAATTCGGCACTTCTGCCTGAAGTAGGATTCAGCGTTGCCTACTGGAAACGAGACAAAGACCGCAGCTTGGCGTTCAGAGCGACCGGCAAGCCACTTGATCTCCGCCTGGAGTCTAAGTTCATGCTGCCACTGGCAGCTGTGCAACGATCAATCGAGATGGCAATCGAGCATTTCAAGTCGGGAACTGCGACTTGGAAGAGTACGCCGACAGCTAGTGGGGCACCCAGGAAGACCATTTTCGACACGAAACGAATAACGTCGCTGCTCGTTGAGGCCGACTTTGCGGGCGCACAAGTCTACTTGCAAGGTTCTCGACAAGACAAATCACTGCCCTCTCTTGCTGCGGCAGCGGCGAAACAACAAGGCGCCAAACATGGCCGTTACGGGCAATTCGCTGCCGATGGGACTGTCATGAACACCACGCTGACTGCTCCCGGTATTGCTTTTAAGCTTGAGTACAATTCTCACGAAAGCCGACCGTCGATCAACGGAGAGATCATGATTGACGCCTCCTCGAACAAGCTACTTCCCAACGTGGTACCGCTCATACTAGAAGTGACAGAGAGCGTCAAGGCCGTGATGCAGTCACAGAGTCGAAAGCAGTCGTTGGCTGCAGATAAGCGGTTGCCCACTCCGGAGAGCAGGGCCCAAAAATTCTTCGAGGATGAGTCGCTCGCAAACGCTGATCCTGCGAAGTTCTTTGGCAAGACCAAGGTTGATCTTGGCTTCCGCGTATCCAGACAAGAATTCGGCCTGACTTGCCAACCAATCGCCAGAGTCGATGCGAAGGCATCCCTAGATGACTTCTACATTACCATGAACACCATCGACTCTGATGAGTATGGACACTTCTTCGCCATGTCAGCCGTGGTGACTGGGCTCAAGACGGAGGTGAAGCACATGTACTCACGCGAGCCAACGTTCAGCTTCGACATGGACTCTGTCGTACTGTCGGCCATGAACAACAAGCACCTGAACGGAAAGCCAGGCGTGTCCGCGATCCTCAACATCAATCCCACACGCATTGTCATCAACGGCAAGCAGTTCCAGGACCTGTTGTTGTTCCGAGAGATTTGGATACCACCAGAGATACGCCATGCTGCTAGACCTGCCTCTGCCAATCCGAGCGGGTCTTCTCCTACGCCGAAGACAGACGACTTCTTTGTGCAGCGCTACCAGAATGTGGCCGCCGCCGCTGCATTTCCGTGGGACGCAACTGTATCCATCACAAAGTTGGCGGTCGATCTAGATCTTGGTCAAAGCATCGGAAAATCATCGTTCACCATTGACAAATTGTGGGCATCGCAACAGAAGTCTTCGAACTGGGAGCAGAATCTATGCATTGGCTTGGACGAGATGGCCATCAATAGTACCGGTCGAATGAGCGGATTCATTGAGCTCGGGAAGCTGGGTGTGCGGACTTCGATCAAATGGCCAGAAGCTGAGGTCGAGTCGAGTCTGCGGACCACGCCGTTCATCCAGGCTTCAGTCGGCTTTCAGAAGCTCAGAGCCAAGGCCGCTTTTGACTACCAAGCCTTTGCGTTTGCAGATATCGAGAGCTTTGACTTCCTCATGTACAATGTCCGCGAAGCAGGAGCAGACGCAGATCGTCTTGTTGCTGTCCTAGACTGCGAAAAGGCGTACGTCTTTTGCACATCCACTAGTCCGGCGCAGGCCTTTGGATTGTATCAGGCTTTCGATCGTCTGATCCAGGAGAAGCAATCTGCATACGTGCAGTCGTTGAAAGATATCGAGAAGCACCTACGGCGGGAAAGTGCAGTCGTTTCGACACGTTTCGGGCCCCAAATCCCCGAATCTCCCGTGCTGGCAAGAGAAAAGAAAAGCTCCATCTCTCTGCACACCGATGTCGTCGTCACTATGGGAGCCGTCTGCTTTGGCGTGTACCCGAGCACGTTCTTCGACAGTCAGATGCTGAAGCTTGAAGCCAACAACATCCAAGCTCGCTTCGCCGTCGGTCTGGAGCGGGGCAAAATCACGAGCGGGCTGGGCATGACTCTCGGTCAGTTGCAGGTCGCTCTGGCCTCGGCCAGGAAGCTCACCGCAGTACCCAAAGCACTGGACGTATCCGTGGACGAAGTCATCACCACCGCACTCAACGCTAAAGGAGGCATCATCCTACGAGTGCCGAAAGTCGTGGCATCCATGCAGACCTGGCAAGCTCCAGACACAAATAGCGTGGACTACGTCTTCAAAAGTCTCTTCGACGGCAAGATCGACGTAGGCTGGAACTTATCCCGCATCAACTTCATCAAAGGCATGTGGATGTCGCACTCCCGCGCTTTCGCCTCTCGAACCGGCAAGGCACTGCCCGAGTCGGCCGTCAAGATCACCGCCGGCACACAGAACGCAGGTGAGTCACAGAGTGGTGGCGAGGGCGATCCACAGCAGGAGAAAATCACGGCAGAGATCAACTTGCCGCAGTCACGATACGAGTACCGCGCACTCGAGCCACCTATTATCGAGACGCCGCAGTTGAGGGACATGGGCGAGGCGACGCCGCCGCTGGAGTGGATAGGACTGAACCGCGATCGGCTGCCGAATGTGACGCATCAAATAATTATTGTGAGTCTGTTGGAGGTGTGCAAGGAAGTCGAGGAGGCGTATGAGAAGATTTTGGGGTCGTCTTGAAGGACGACCAGACCAGCATCGAGGGGAGTGATTTTTGCTGCATTAGCGTGGAGTTCCGGTATCAAGAACAGGCGTGTAGGCAGAATCTCGACATAGCCAGTACAGCAGGTTGCAGACACCAGTATTTACCAATCGTTCAGCAGGCTATGTACCCCCAACTCGCACGATGTGGCTGTCGGTTCTGGAAGCATGGATCTGCTTGACATCTGGCTTACCAATGCCGATTGGAGGCGGCGGTGAGTTCCTTGCTTTCTCGCGACATGTGCAAAGTATGGAGACCACCCGCGGTTGTGAGTCAGAAGCGATCGATTTCCCTTCAGCAGCGTGCCGGCTTGTCGAGCTTATTCACGAGCAGCATGGCGACCCAACCTAGTAGGTGAATAATTGGTGTGCCAACGAGAAACACGAAGTTCAAATTGTGGCGAGCAAAGAAACTCGAGCTAGTGCCCAAAGAGGCTAGCGGCAGCCGGCCATTTTCGAAGAGTGCCCCGCCTTGTGGGCGACACAATTCATTTCTTTCCTCGCTCGACTCCCCTCCCTCGACCACTCCCTCAGCGCCTACACAAAGGTCCGCCCTTCCTCGACATCCCTGGTCTTCCTCCACTTGCGCTGACATACTCAGCAGGCAGACAAATTCTCAGAGGTCGTCTCAGCGCGACACTCACACAGGCGCGAGCCCCACCAAAAACTTCTCACGAATCTGTGCTCGAGCACACAACCACCGTCAAGATGGTTAAGTAAGTCATCAAAAGATGGGACACAAGGCGCCGGCAGGGCGTGGATACTCGAGGACTTCAGGAAGACGCAGGAGATGGACAGTTTCTCTGGACACACAATCGACTTCTTCCTGAGGTGCCCGAGATAGCCTTTGCCGGGTCGTGGAAACACAGTATGAGAATGTCGCTGACGATGGTTTCTTCACAGCTTCACCACCGAGGAAATCCGTGGACGTAAGCATAAACGGAGATGCGCAACCATCCACACGACCCCTCTAACACATTGCAGTCATGGACAACCCCAACAACATCCGTAACATGTCCGTCATTGCCCACGTCGATCACGGAAAGTCCACCCTCACCGATTCGCTCGTCCAGCGTGCCGGTATCATTTCCGCCAAGAACGCCGGTTCCGCTCGGTTCACCGATACCCGCCCCGACGAGCAGGAGCGTGGTGTCACCATCAAGTCCACCGCCATCTCCCTCTTCGGTGAGCTGCCAGAGGAGTCCGACCTCAAGGACATCCCGGTCAAGACTGAGAAGAACGCTTTCTTGGTCAACTTGATCGATTCGCCCGGTCACGTTGATTTCTCCTCCGAGGTCACGGCCGCTCTCCGTGTCACTGACGGTGCCCTCGTGGTCGTCGACACCATCGAAGGTGTCTGCGTGCAGACCGAGACTGTGCTCCGTCAAGCGCTCACCGAGCGTATCAAGCCCGTTGTCATCATCAACAAGGTCGATCGCGCTCTCCTCGAGTTGCAACTCTCCAAGGAGGATCTGTTCCAGAACTTTGCCCGTGTCATCGAGTCTGTCAACGTCGTTATCTCCACCTACTTCGACAAGACCCTTGGCGATGTCCAGGTCTACCCAGAGAAGGGTACCGTTGCCTTCGGCTCCGGTCTCCACGGATGGGCCTTCACCGTCCGCCAGTTCGCCACTCGATACGCCAAGAAGTTTGGTGTCGACAAGACGAAGATGATGGAGAGGCTTTGGGTAAATCATATGGCCGCTCCACTTCAAGATGTGCAATTACTTACATCCGAAACAGGGCGAATCTTACTTCAACCCGGCTACGAAGAAGTGGACCAAGGTTGGCACACACGAGGGCAAGACTCTTGAGCGTGCTTTCAACCAGTTCTGTTTGGATCCAATCTTCCGCATCTTCGACAACGTCATGAACTTCAAACACGAGGAAGTCACCAAGCTCCTTGAGAAGCTCGAGATCAAGCTTGTTGGTGACGAGAAGGACCTGGAGGGCAAGCAACTCCTCAAGGTTGTGATGCGCAAGTTCTTGCCCGCCGCTGATGCCCTCATGGAGATGATGATTCTCCACCTCCCATCCCCAGCCGTCGCTCAGCGCTACCGCATGGAGACCCTTTACGAGGGTCCCCCAGACGATGAGTCCGCCATCGGTATCCGCGACTGTGACCCCAAGGGACCTCTCATGTTGTACGTCTCCAAGATGGTGCCGACCTCCGATAAGGGTCGTTTCTACGCTTTCGGCCGTGTCTTCTCTGGTACCGCGCGCTCTGGTCTCAAGGTCCGCATTCAAGGACCAAACTACATTCCCGGCAAGAAGGAGGACATGTTCATCAAGTCCATCCAGCGCACCATTCTCATGATGGGTCGTTACACCGAGCCAATCGAGGATGTGCCAGCCGGTAACATCCTGGGTCTGGTCGGTATCGATCAGTTCTTGCTCAAGTCTGGTACCCTCACCACCTCAGAGACATCGCACAACCTGAAGGTCATGAAGTTCTCTGTCTCTCCCGTCGTGCAGCGCTCGGTCGAGGTCAAGAACGCCAACGATCTGCCCAAGCTCGTCGAAGGTCTCAAGCGCTTGTCCAAGTCTGACCCTTGCGTCCTGACATACATCTCCGAGTCTGGTGAGCACGTTGTTGCCGGAGCTGGTGAGCTTCATCTCGAAATTTGCTTGAAGGATCTCGAGGAGGATCACGCTGGTGTTCCTCTCCGCATCTCCGACCCTGTCGTGCAGTACCGTGAGACGGTTGCTGGCGAGTCCCGCATCCAGGCTCTCTCCAAGTCGCCCAACAAGCACAACCGTCTCTATGTTGTCGCCCAGCCTCTTGCTGAGGAGGTCTCCAATGACATTGAGTCCGGCAAGATTGGACCACGTGACGATTTCAAGCTCCGCGCCCGTCTGCTCGCCGACGAGCACGGCTGGGATGTCACCGACGCCCGCAAGATCTGGTGTTTCGGCCCAGACACCAACGGTGCCAACTTGCTTGTCGACCAGACCAAGGCTGTCCAGTACCTCAACGAAATCAAGGATTCCGTTGTCTCCGGTTTCCAGTGGGCCACAAAGGAAGGTCCAGTTGCCGAGGAGCCAATGCGCAGCATTCGCTTCAACATCATGGATGTTACCCTTCACACCGACGCCATTCACCGTGGTGGTGGACAAATCATCCCAACGGCGCGTCGTGTGCTCTACGCTGCTACCCTTCTCGCCGACCCTGGTCTCCTCGAGCCAGTGTTCTTGGTCGAGATCCAGGTTCCAGAGCAGGCTATGGGTGGTATCTACGGTGTGCTCACCCGCCGAAGAGGTCACGTTTTCGAGGAGGCCCAGCGTCCCGGTACCCCTCTTTTCAACATCAAGGCTTACTTGCCCGTCAACGAGTCATTCGGATTCAACGCCGATCTCCGCTCCAACACCGGTGGACAGGCCTTCCCTCAGTCCGTCTTCGACCACTGGCAGATTCTCCCTGGTGGCAGCGCCCTCGACCCAACCACAAACTCCGGAAAGATCGTCGAGACCATGCGTACCCGAAAGGGTCTCAAGCCAGCAGTTCCCGGCTACGAGAACTACTACGACAAGTTGTAAGCAGCAGGACAGTCAGATTGCTGTCTGGTTGGAATGGTTCGGAAAGAGGTTGTGGAGGAGTCGGCAGGACATTCCACGCCTGATTGAGAGAATCTGCTGCTTGGGAGATCAAAGCGTACTTCTCAAGTGATGAAACAAGAAGCTGGCCGAGAAGGCCCATGAGCATGAGGACTTTCATTTGTTTTTTGAGTTCTGTCCCACGGGACAACAGGTAGACAGCTACTAAAAGTGGTTCACTCTATGTTCGTTTCCATGTCGGCCGTGCGATTGAGTCTGCAGGCCAGCGATATCCGCAATGCGGAGCTGGTCTTGTTGGTAATGGTGAGCCTTTTCGAGCTGCCTTTAGCTTTGATCCTTCGTGCGTGCATACTGATCCTTCCAGACAGACAATGCTCAACAACGGTTTGTTCAGTCCTGCTCACTTGCACATCCCTAGTCGCCTCTTGAAACGCAATATTCGCGCTACGCTCACGATGTCCTCGGCCACAGGAGATGCGGTTCGACTGCTCGCACCACGGAACCTTCACCGTTCTCTGTGGCTACCTCAATCGAGATCGCACACAAGACTTCGAGTTACATTTGCAACAACAAGCAACCTTGACGACCAAAACCTGCCGTGTGTCTTGTTTGTTGGGCCGGTAATGCTGTCGAAGCTGAACGCAGACTTGAGAGAAGGCTAATGACTGCCGGCACACAGATGTTCGGCAGTAGATACAACGCTCTCCTGTTCGACATGCTAGCGAAACAGGCCGGAGTAAGAGTCATCTGCGTCGACAGGTACGTTCTCGTGCATAGCCTTCTTGTGAATACATAGAAAACTTACACCTTCGAAAGACCAGATGTCGGAGGTTCAACACATGTGCCGCTACATGAGAGACTTCCCGTCTGGCTGGAAACAGTACCCGCCCTTCTGAAAGCTTTGGACATCGAGCATGTCTTTCTCGTCTCGCACAGTGCAGGCACGCTGTACCTTCTCAACACCCTCGACGCATACCGCGACCTCTTGCATCCTAAAGCACCATATGTGGCACTTCTGGGTGAGCCATCTTCACCGATACTTATGTTCGGATCTAACTGAGCCTATAGCACCCTGGGTACACAATCAGCATTCAGGTAGCGCACTAATGAGTGCCGCTTCCAAGCTTCCTCGAGGAATGTTCTCGTATTGGAGCGGCCTGTCGGGCTTCATCAACCAGAATGTGCAGAGTCTCGGAGCTTTCTCATCAGCGTTCACGCCGAAAAAGAGCCTGACTGACGCAGGCAGCTCGAGCGGAAACTACGGTGTGAGCGATAAAGTCGAAGCGGAAGTCGATCGACTCATGGCCGATTACTTGTTCAAGTGGGAGAGCATGAAGGGCGGCAACGAAGAAGCTCTGTTGTTGCTCAAGAAAGATCCAAGTGTGTCTTGGGGCGCTTGCGAAGACTATCCGGCGTACGTCAAGAAGCTCAACACAAGAGAGACGGAGCGGCAGGAGGGTGGCGGAGGACAAGCGAAGCTGAAGGTCAGATTGTTCTTTGCGGAGTCTGATATTATGATTGGGAAGCAGGGACAGAAGTATTTCGAGGCGTGCTGGAAGGAAGGTATTACGCCGGATGCGATTGATTTGGAGAGTGCGGAGATGCCTGGTACGAATCATGATTCGGTGCTGGTGGACTTGCAGAAAGGGGCGATGAAGCGCATTTTGGAAGAAATCAAAGGACTTGCTTGAGCTGGCGAGGAGCTCAGGATTGGACATCAGCATCGACGAGTTGTCCCATCAAGTCTAAATAGGTTCGTGCAACCACTTGCACGACCAAAGGTGCCCTGTCGTCATGTGTGACCTTGCTGCTCGCTCCACTCATTCCAGGACATCGTTCGAGGCAAATGGTATCACGTTGACCTTGTAGATTTCGACCGGCGGATTGATGCTGAGGGAATTCAGCAATCCGATCAACGTGAAAGAAAGCAGTCATGAAACTCATACTCCTCTACTCTTACTGGCCAGCCATCGGCTCATGCTTCCAGTGTTTCGCTGACTCTGAAGCCTCCGATGGCGCCGCGGCGGGCAAGCACAACCTGGCACATGAGCTTCAAGGGCTCCCTTATCCAGGAAATAGCGATGCGAGCAACCACTTTCCAATACCACTGTGCCACGGCAAGGAACTCGAAGAAGCAACTATAGAACAGCTCCAAAGCTACCTCTCGTACGGCGATCTCACCTCTCAACAGCTTGCAGTCTGCTTCGTCCAACGCATCTGGCAGACCGACGACTACATCAACGCCGTCCTAGAATTGAATCCCGAGTTCCTCGGTATCGCTGCGACACTGGACGCCGAAAGACAAGCAGGCCATATCCGTGGTCCTCTGCACGGCATCCCATTTATGGTCAAAGACAACATTGCCACCCAGGACCGAATGCAGACCACAGCCGGGAGCTGGGCACTCCAAGGATCTGTCGTCCCCCGGGACGCTCACGTGGTGCAGAAGCTGCGCGAAGCGGGCGCTCTTCTGCTTGGGAAAACGACCCTCAGCGAGTGGGCGGATATGCGCTCGAACAATTACTCCGAAGGGTACTCAGCTCGTGGTGGACAATGTCGATCGGCGTACAATCTGACGGTGAATCCAGGGGGAAGCAGCAGTGGTTCGGCGGTTGGAGTGGCTGCGAATGTATTCCCTTTTGCGCTCGGAACCGAGACGGACGGCAGCGTGATCAATCCGGCCGAGCGGAACGCCATTGTAGGATTGAAGCCGACTGTCGGTCTGACTTCTAGAGCGGGGGTGGTGCCCGAGTCTCTGAACCAGGATACCGTTGGTGCATTGGCGAAGAGTGTTGGAGATGCCGTGTACGTCCTTGATGCCATTTATGGTGTTGATGAACAAGACAACGAGACTTCGGCCCAGGTTGGACATACGCCGATTGAAGGGTATACGCAGTTCTTGGCCGATCGCAAAGCTTTGCGGAATGCTTCGTTCGGGATCCCTTGGGCTAGCTTCTGGCGGTTCGCTAGTGCAGAACAGCAGACTACTCTTACTGCCATGGTGGATCTTATTCGAGAAGCGGGAGCGACTATCGTCAACAACACGGAACTGCTCGATTATGAGACGACAGTATCTCAGAATGGCTGGAACTGGGATTACGGTCAGCGATTCCACTGTCCCTGATGCGGGAGACGCTGACGAATGACAGGTACTACCCGTGGCTTTCCCAATGAGAGCGAATACACTTACATCAAAAGCGACTTCTATCGCAACATCAACTCCTATCTCGCCGAACTGAATGACACGAGCATCCGGTCGCTCGAGGACGTCGTGAACTACAACTACGCCAACGATGGCACCGAAGGCGGCTGTTCATGGCCACTCGGTAACCCAGCATTCTACTCCGGTCAAGATGGTTTGCTGGCCAGCCTGGAAACTCAAGGTGTGCAAGATGAGACGTACTGGCAGGCCTTGAACTTCTGCCGTGCAAGTTCTCGAGAGCGTGGTATCGACTATGCGTTGTCTCAAGGACCGCGTGGCACGAAGCTCGATGCACTGTTGGTGCCGCCGGATGTTGGTCAGACTTACCAGATCGCCGCTCAAGCTGGCTATCCCGTCATCACCATCCCAGCCGGCGTCAACAGCCAGAGTGGAATGCCATATGGCCTTGCGTTGATGCAGACCGCGTGGAGAGAAGACGCGCTGGTCACATGGGCATCGGCTATCGAGGATCTGATGAAGGACACGCCGTATAGACGTACGCTGCCGAGGTGGCTTGAACATCTGCGGCGAAACATACCTGTCATCAATGCTTAGTTGATAAGGAAGGTGAAACAATAGTCGTGGACAAGGACCGAGGATGCAATTGAGGACAAAGTATGCGTTGCAATTGCGTCTTGTTCTCGGGGTGAGGCCTTTCAATGTAAGGAAGTAGCATGTCCCATCATCAATCAGCAGCAATGGACGAATACGATGTCGGTGATGATCAGAAAAGGGGTGAGGTCAAGCAAGTCAAGCACAAGAGGACAAAGCTTGGCGAGCGTTGACATCAGCGCTGCACGCGTGAAGTGGGACGGGAGAGCTACTACTACTGTACTAGCACTCAGAGGAAAGGAGACAACAATCCGGCAGACTTTCAAGTTCGTTTCGGGTCTCAACTACATCTTTCTGCCATGGCGCGAAGCTTGCATTTCCATTCTCCCGATCCACGATAGCATAATACCCATCTTCCTCCTCGTCCATGGCGTCGAGAAGCGCGAGCCAGCTCCATCCTCCTGCCCAACGCGATTCTCTCGAGCTCGGGTCACTTGCGAGTTCCAATAACAATGCCCGCGACTCCTTCGAATCCTCCGCGTCAGGCACTCCCTCTTCGCGGAAACTCTCCAACGACTCCCTGACGCCGAATCGTCCTCTCCGCGGTGAACGATCCTATTCCGTGAGCTCCGCCTTCGACTTCAATTCCTCGCTCTTCCCTCTGTCTGCTTCTGGTCCGGGATATACATCTCTCGGAACGCCGAGCACGCCGCATCTCGATGGACCGGTGCAGAACTTGGAGAGGATCAAGAGCTTGACATATCTGAATGGGCTATCTCTGGTAGTGGGCTTGATCATTGGCAGTGGGATCTTTTCCTCACCCGCGAGCGTGAACAGCAATGCGGGCTCGCCTGGCGCAGCGTTGATCGTGTGGATCATATCTGGCATCCTTGCTTGGACCGGCGCTGCGAGTTATGCGGAGCTGGGAGGCGCCATACCTCTGAATGGAGGTGCACAGGTCTACCTGTCGAAAATCTTCGGAGAGTGGGCTGGATTCCTGTTCACGTGGTGTGCGGTCGTGGTGCTGAAGCCTGGCTCGGCGGCGATCATTGCGATCATCTTCGGAGAATACGTCGTTCGGGCGATCATTGGTGCGGGTGCGGTGGATGCGAGTCCGTGGATCAACAAAGGCGTTGCGCTGCTTGGGCTATTCACTGTGACATTCATCAATTCCGTCTCGACGAAGCTGGGAACGAGAAGCGCGGACTTCTTCATGTTCTTCAAGTTCATTGCTTTGCTGGCGATCACGGTGGCAGGCATTGTCGTGGCGGCGACTGGAGTGGCATACGACAAGCAAGAGCTGGCAACGAGGTGGAAGACGACACCATGGTTTGAGGGCACATCGACATCGTCATCTCAATGGGCTGTTGCGCTTTATGCTGGTCTCTGGGCATACGACGGTTGGGACAACACCAACTATGTGGTTGGCGAGATGGTCCATCCAAGTCGAGACCTGCCCAAAGTCATTCATACCTCCCTGCCAATGGTCATCTTGGCCTACATCCTCGCCAACCTGGCCTACATCTTTGTCCTTCCAACAGAAGTCATCAACGGCACCAATACCATCGCAGTCGCCTTTGGCAGCACAGTCCTCGGTCCGATAGGATCCCTTGTCCTCTCGCTCGCAGTCACGGGATCCTGCTTCGGCGCCTTGAACGCAACGACATTCACCGCTGGCCGGCTAGTCTACAGCGCTGGGAAGGAAGGCTATATACCCGAGATCTTCGGCACGATTGGCTTGTCCGACTCCTCCAAACGCATGCGACTTCCTCGTCGCGGATCTCGCGCAAAGAAACTGACGAACTTCGTCGCCGATGAGCAAGGGTTCTTCTACACTCCCATCTACGCCATGATGCTCAACGCCGGCATCACAGTCGTCTACATCATCATCGGCGACTTCACCACGCTCACGACCTTCTATGGCGTGGCGTCCTACCTCTTCTACTTCGCAGCAGTGGTTGGCCTGATTGTCCTCCGGGCTAAGGAGCCGGAGTTGGAAAGGCCATATAAATGCTGGATCACCACACCAGTGATATTCTGCTGTGTGAGTTTGTTCTTGCTAAGTAGAGCCGTATTCGCAAAGCCCTTCCAAGCGCTGGTCGTGGTGGCGTTCATCGCGGTTGGCGTTCCGCTTTACTGGTGGCGAGTGGGCAGGGGGAAAAGGAACGGTAGAAAAGGAGACGACAGCGACGGATGGTGGAAATTCTGGAAACGATGGGGACGAAATTAGGCACGAAGAGAATCGAATGACACACACAATCAATGAGTGACTTCCAACATTATAATGACTGCCGGGACCTGCCCACCCTTCCCTTCCCCACTCTCACTACCATTCCTCCACCTGACAAAACGCCCGACACTGCTCCTTCGTGTGCCTCTCCCAAATCTCCTTTCCGCAAAACGCCGGCTTCTCACCCCTCCAACTTCCCCACCACCGCCTCAGCGTCCCTCTCATTCCTCGAGCCTTCTTCCGCTCCCTCTCATCCTCCGCGCAAAATTTACACCCGAGGTCGCATAGCCTCACTTGGTGATTCAGCAGGGCGGGCGAACCCAGTCTCTCCCTCAAGCTCTCTTGGCTGGTGGTGAAGGTGGTGCTGCTGGTGGTGCTGTTGGCTTGGTCGGAGCAGACTTTTGAGGAGGTGGAGGTGGAAGACATGGTGTGTTTGTCTTTGGGTGAGGTTGCTTCACTTGGTGATATGTGTGAAGTTGCTTGATGCTCTCCGCTGGTCTCTCGTGGGATCGTGCGTATGGAGGCTTGGTCGTGGTGTCGAAAAGGTCGTTTGTGAGGGAGACGGTTTCTTGGTGCTCTCTGCAAGTCGTTTGTGAGACTGTGCTTTTGGAGACTTTGTTTGTGGTGATGAATGGCTTGGTCTTGCTTGAGGCAGACTTCTTGGTGCTCTCCGCTGGGTCGTTTGTGTGACGATGCTTATGGAGGCTTTGCCGTGGTATTGCTTGATGTCGTCTTTGGTGGGACGGGTGTGATGTTGGTGCTCTCCGAAGTCTTTCAGGAGACTGTGGTGATGGAGGCGACTCAGTGGTAGTGAGAGGTGTGGTCTTTCGTGAGACAATTGTTCGGTGCTCTCCGCAGGTCTTTCAAGAGACTGTGCGTGTGGAGGCTACTCGGTGGTTTTGAGATGTTGTGGTCTTTCGTGAGACTGCTCGTATGGCCTTCGGCGATACTGCTGGGTTTGCTTGGCTTGGTCTGCTTTGAGACTGCTTGGTTTGGGTCGTCTGTCTTGAGACTGCTTGGTTTGCTTGACTTGGTCTGCTTTGAGACTGCTTGGATTGGTCGTCTTTCGTGAGACTGCTTGATTTGCTTGGCTTGGTGCTTCCGCGAGACTGCACTGCTTGGTATGCTTGGTCTGGGTCTGAGGAAGCTTGCTTGGTATTGGTCGTCTTTCGTGAGACTGCTTGTTTTGAGATTTTGAGGTAGATGTGAGAGAGTGCGTGTGTGGGAATGGGTTTGGAGAGCGTGGGAGGAGAGGGAAAGGAAAGGGAAAGAAAACAAACGACTGAAAACTTTTATGATACGATCTGGCATGCTTTCGTTGAGCATCATCGACGGATGTATGTACCTATGGTTCGTCGTGTCTTGGCAACCATATATGCCTGCGAGCTCCATGGACACATTAGAGTTCCAAGGTAAAGCTACCACAGACACGTTGTCCCATCCCAGCCGAGCGGCGTGTTTCTGCATGCATTCTGTCTCTCACTGAGCCTTGTAGTATTGCCGCCAATCGTGATTGTCTTTGAATCCGAGCACCTCACGAATCTTGCGGTTGCTTAGAGGTGCCTCCCACTCGCCCATTTCTCTTGTGACTGGAACGTTGGGACAGTTGTCCTTTAAGAACTGCGCAGTCGGTATCTTGGTAGTGATGGTGTCGTTGGTTGCGTTGAAAACTTGGAATCCCAATCCAGACTTTTCGATGCTAAGGGTGCAAATTTGACCGAGATCACGCGCATCGATGTACGACCAGGCATTCCGCTTGCGAGTCATCGGGTTATTGACGTAGGCCTCAAAGTCTGTCGCATACTCATGAGGTTCGATGACGTTCCCAATCCTGAGGGCATAGATGTCGACTCCGTAGCGGCGGGCGAACGTTCGTGCCGTTCTTTCGCCACAGAGCTTGGAAAGCGCATATGAGTCCATCGGATCGCAGTCGTAGTCTTCCTCCAACGGGAACGAGTGGTAGTCGTAATCGCCCTCGGCAAAGCAGACACCGTAGGTCGTCTCGGAGCTGGCGATGATGATCTTCTTGACTCCGAGCTTGCAGGCGGCTTCGATGACGTTGTATGTCGACGCAACATTTGCAGTGAAGCATTCGTTATCTGGCACGAGCATGTTTCTCGCGTACGCCGCAAAGTGGATCACGACGTCTGGCGGTGGCTCTGGCCGTCCCAGCTCGTAACCTTCCATATTGTAGTGGCTCGTCAAGGCATTGAAGACCTGGCCACTCTGGGTGAGGTCCGTCTTCAAGGTGTACACGCCCGCCTTAGGGTCAGGGAATGGGATGAGATCCAAGTTGAGTACCTGATAACGGGTCAACAGTTGAAGAGTGTGGTAGAGCCAGATAGAGTTCTACCTGGTGGCCTTTCTTGAGCAGCTCAGGGATGACATGGCGACCAGCCTTGCCGCTGCCTCCTGTGAAAACGATACGCTTGGATCCTGAAGACATGATGTTGTTGTTATGTGATACACTGAGATCTTCCAGGCGGGCCTCGTGTTTCTAATACCAATTGGCGGGTAATCTTTTAGACCTTCTTCTTTAGGCAGAACCTCTCGCGGTTGGTTCCTTGACGTCACCTTGTTGCTTCTAGTGCGACTCGAAGTGAATTAGGACCCCGGAATTAATCTAGAAACCTCACGTCCCCCACCGGACATCGTGCCGACTGCAGACATCTCTAGTGTCCATTATCAAATGCCACCAGACTTCAGATGACGCCTAGCAGGCTGATGCGAACGCTCTTACCATCACGCCTCCGCGCTGCCACCACGAACAGCGCCTCTGCCCGCGCCACCTCCGCCGCCCTCCCCTCGCATCCGTCCGCCCCGCGGCAGCAACCATGCAGCGATCCGCGAGCTTGTCTGCGCAACTGCCGCTGCTACGCGCAGGTCCAAGGCCTTGATCCGCTCAGTAGAAATATCTGGTTCAGCAGCGCTGCGCCTCGGAGTCTATCTCTCCAGCAGAGCGGCCAGCATGGCGGCGACCACAAACCTCCTGATGAGCGCACTCTGCAGCTGGGCAAGACGGTCAGGATACTACACGAGCGACTGCCAACATTGTTGAAAGAGCCGCTGCCTTCGGAGATACTGTCACCGCGAATATCGCTCCATTTGTTCCCATCGACACATCCGCACCTACCGACTGTGAGTGGCAGGCTCGCCTACATCGCAGCATTATGGACTGCGCCAGTAGCTTGGGGACGAATGCCACTTGTTGGCAATGTGAACCTGACTATCCTCTCCGAGCGGATGGTGCGGAATGGAGGCACTACAGTGTCTGCGGACAGACGGGACGAGAAACTCATTGTGAAGTGGAAGACGTGTGGCAAAACTACACATCGAGATGGAACAGGTGGAGTTTATCGAGGGATTGGCATCGCAGCAAAAGACCCGATGGATCGCATCAAGGACTTCATCTCAGGTACAAAGGGCAAAGACGATGAAGGCAGGAACGCCGAAGAGTTCTGTGGGATCTTCGTGTTTGAGTTTGACGACAAAGGCAGAGTCGTGAAGCACGTCATTGAACACACGGAAGAAGGTAGCGACTGTGACAAGATGACGAGAGTGGTATCCGTCACGGATTGGTTGCTGGGACGGATCAATGGCAGGAGGAAGGAGGAAGAGATGTCGCTCGCTTGGTGTGAAGAGAGGCCAAGCGCGGGTAGGATATCGCTGATGGATAGACGGGGCTGAAGAGGCATGTACATAACAGATACCCAGGCAAAAAAGCGGATGGACCGTGGCAGTATGGCGTTTGGGTATGTTTTGGTTACGGAAGGCGCATCGAACTCAACTCCTTGTACATATGTTGGTGTGTCTTGCCAACTGTGTTGGCCCTGTCGTCGTGCTCTCACAAGCTGAGTCAACAGTAATTGGAATAGTCTGGCCGTAGAGTGACAGGTTGCAAGATGAAGATGGGAGTTGTAAGACTAGTTCAGAGGACTTGCTCATGTCAGGCTGCAGCACAATCAACACCAAGCAATATGTACATGCTCAACTTCCTGGACTCCGCTCGCTATGCTGCTGAAATCTCACACTGCTTTTCCGACCCAATCATTGTCATCGTCCTACTCATTGCTCCCTCGGGAACTCATCAGCAAGCTGCAAGCTCGCCTTGACATTCATACTCATCAACTCCTGGATAAGCAGCTTCGCAGCATAAGGCATCGTCATGCGCACCACGGATCGACTGCTCGAGCAACTCTGACACCAGTTGTTGTAGCCCATCATGCCGCAGTTCTGACAGACATCGACTTCATGCGCATCGGAACTGATCATCAATCGCTCAAGAAGCAACTGACTGGCGCCGTACGCGATCAAACAATCACGTTCCATCTCTCCCAGTCGCAGACCACCCTGTCTCGAACGACCCTCCGTAGGCTGGCGAGTGAGGATGGCTCTCGGTCCAGTAGCTCGAGAATGCATTTTGTCTTGCACCATGTGCTTGAGTTTCTGGTAGTAGATCGGTCCGAAAAAGACATACATCGGCAAGCTCTCGCCGGTGATACCGCTAGTCAGACAGTCCTTGCCGGAGTAGCTGAAGCCGTGTTTGACCAGGGTGGCGCCCATGTCTTCCACTTTACTGCCGCCAAACGCCGTGCCGTACTCTTGCTTGCCGGCCAGGACACCGGCTTTGCCGGACACCAATTCCAGCATTTTGCCGACTGTCATACGGGAGGGGAAACCGTGAGGGTTCATAATGATGTCTGGGATCACACCGGAATCGGAGAAGGGCATGTCGACTTGCTCGGCGAGGAGGCCGACGACACCTTTTTGACCGTGGCGGGAGGAGAATTTGTCGCCGATTTCGGGACGGCGCGTCTGGCGGGTTTGGATTTTGATGATGGTGCTGTTGGCCTCGTTGGTTGTGATCTGTACCTTGTCCGCATAGCATGGATCTGGAAGCTTGTAGGACATGTGCATTGGCGACCATTTTTGCTCCTTCGCTGGGATGGCGGAAGCCTGGTTCATCGGCTGCTCTTTTAGCATGTACATGTCTGAGCTCTCCAGCTCGGACCCGACCTCAACGAGACCATCTTTACCGATCTTGCGATGTCGAGAGTTCTTAGCATCTCGATCGCCCAACCGGTCTTGGTAGCCATTGCCGTACGACTTGAGTGGCATGCTGATCTTCTTGAAGACCTGGCAGCGACCAAAGCCACGATCACAAGATGCTTTGTTCAGAACGAGGGCATCCTCGATGTCGTATCCTGAGTAGGACATGACGGCCACAACAGCGTTCTGACCGGCCGGCAGCTTGTCGTACTTGACCAGCTCAATGGTCCGTGTCGTAACCATTGGCTTCTGTGGATACACCATGAGGTACAGCAAAGTGTCTATTCGAGTGAATTGGTTGTAGGCGATGGCTCCAATGGCTTGCTTGCCCATGGCACATTGCTGTGTGAGAGTCAGTAAACTACTTCAATGCCAAACATCGCACCAAGTCAATTAGACTCACATAGGTATTGCGGGGAGACTGGTTGTGGTGAGGATAAGGAATCAGTCCAGCAACAGCTCCCAAAATGGTGAAAGGCTCGATCTCGAGATGTGTCGTATGCTCGTCGATCTGCTTCTCGTAGACAGCGATGTTCGAGTCGTTCTCTTCATTCACATCCAGGTACTCCACGATGCCACGAGAGAGCGCATCGTCGAAGTCCATGGTGCCTTTCCGCAGAGATTCCAGGAAACGCACTGTGACTTTGGATTTTCCCTTTTCAACAACAACGAGCGGCCGGCAAACTCGGCCTTCATCGGTGGCAATGTGAACTCCGTTGTGATGGTGGTTAATGTAGATGCTGACGAATTCGGAGATCCTCCCCATCCGCCTGAACCTTCGGAAGCCGTTGAGGAATTGTTTGGGCTGTCTCGTGAGAGCGGCAGGGGTTCCGTTGATGAATATTATGTAGGCACCGTTCCCGTAAATTTCCGTTCCAGACACAGACGTAACATCTTCGGCTCCGAGCACATACATCATCTTCCTCACAGGAGCTTCGTCGTCCGCGGTTGTGATGTGGGTCATCAAAGCCAGGTTCTTCACCAGTCCGCAAGCTTCTCCTTCAGGCGTGTCTGACGTGCACAGCATTCCGAATTGAGAAGGCTGCAACGCACGAGGTCCAGATACTTTGCGTGTCTTTTCGAATTGACTGGTGATTCTGGTCATCATACCAAGAGCGCTGATGTAGCTGAGTCGACTCAGAACGTGGGTGACCCCAGCTCTGTCCATGCGGAAACGCTTCAGTGTCCAATTGCCGGTAGAAATCGCCCGCTCCATGCCACTTGTGATGCGCGCTTCGCCTTGTTCGACGATCCTTATCGGGTCAAATTCTTGTGTGGGGTTCGGCTTCTTCAGCGTTTTGTCCATGTTGACCTTGATCATTCTGACGAAGTCCTTGAACAGATCTTCGAACAAGAGTGCAAGCATCTGTCCAGCAAGTTCGAGACGCTTGTTCCCTACATAGTCACGATCGTCGACCAGCTTTGGATCATTCATGGCCATCAAGACTCTCCTTGTCATGAATGCGATGTAGAGTGCTTTCGGCCGGAAGTTCATGCCCTCGACCTCGACGTGGGGAATGATTGTCGCTGCAAGTTTCTCCAATGCGGTTTGCTTTGGCGTCTTTTCGTTTCGTTTCCACTTGTCGCCAAATCTGTCCGGCTTCAGTCGAGTAGCGATGTACTCAAGGGCTTGTTCTTGAGTGAAAGCGCCTTCGATGGCCGCAACCTCCAAATTTGGTGCAAATTCGTCCTGATACTGGGCATCGTTGCCTGCTGCGAGGAGAAGGATTTCGTGATCGGATTGGATTCCCATCGCACGCAGCATGATCGCGACAGGAATGTCTTCGTTGAGCGAATTGTGCTTGAGGTAGATATGGCCCTTCTTGACCAGAACGTAGGTCTTGGTTTTGACGTTGGCAGTGTGACTGGTGACAGAAGCCTGAATAACGCCCTTGAACGTCTCGACAATGATACGATTCTTGCTGAGTTGCTCCTGTACCAGAATGACCTTTTCTTGACCGCGAACGATGAAGTAGCCACCGGGATCAACGGCACACTCGTTCAACCACGCCATTTCCGACTCTGACCTCCCACTCAGTACACACTTCGAGCTCCGAAGCATCATGGGCATGCGACCAATCATGACATCGGTCTTCCTGACGTTTCCGGATTGCCTCGGGTACACGAAATCGACGTAGATGGGAGCGGCGTAGGTCATATCACGGAGGCGGCATTCGTTTGGAGTCACACCGGTCTCGACCCATCCGGAGCGAGAGTCCTCCACACGGCATGGCTTTCCCACTCTGATATCGGTGAAGCGAAGCCATTTCTTCTTGTCTGTGTCGGAGAGGATAAAGTCGTTGGCCTTGACAATTTTCTTGAGTTCGACGTTGATGAAGTAGTCGTAGGAGTCCGTATGCTGCTTGATCAGTCCCTTGACGCGCAAGAATGCTGGCAGCAGGTTCCACTTGTCTTGCGCTGTGTTGATGGGATCGGTCAAGCTCTTGGTGTAGTAGAAAGGTTTCAAAAGTGCATCGATATCGTCCGCAACGACTTTGCGCTTCGCTGCCGCTTTGGTATCACTGGATGACTTTGAAGGCTTTGAGACATCCTTTTCCTTCGGCTTGGACATTGACGTTGTGCGCTTCTTGGGCGTTGGTGGTGCCGCAGGTTTCGGCGCCGCCACCTTCAGTTGCCGATCAGAAGTGCTCATACTGGTGGTGAATGAATGGATGATATTGATACCTCTGCAGCGTCGCCGCCTTCACTGGCCTCAACAGGTCCAGTCTTCTTCGCTCGCGGCGGCATTTTCGTCGTGATTCATGAGGTGCCGAAAATACTCTCAGGCGCGGATGATTCGATCGTTGGTACTGACATCGACCGCATTCATGTGCTAGCTTTTTGCTTCGATGCTCCAAAGCCTGGAAAGATCTGAGCTGACATAAGCGGTATTCTTGCTCAAACAAGACTTTTAGCCGCGCCATAAGTCGTGAGCACTCCCAAGCGGACACTCTTCTCCTGGAACCCTTCCATTACTCACTGTTTACCTTTGCTGCTACCACGATCGTACCACTGTCAGATGTGAAGGCGACGCCGAGCTGGGCCATATATATCGACAAGCAACCTGCGGCCCATCAGCCTCGGCGTCTGTTTCCTCACAGCGCCCAGCCACGACTTCAATCGCTCGCTATTGTGCATTGCTAGCTCCCGGATGCAGGTGGTTGGTTTCAGGCACCCGCTGCAAAGGCAGGTTTGACTGTTGCCACGGTACGAACGATGAACTGTGTCAGCGCCACGAGGCCAGCGGGCCAGCGGCAACGGTATGTGAAGTTACTTTGGACCTCGTTGCACTTTCACAAGGTCAGCGATGCATGAAGGCCATGAACCGACATGGAATCGTCGTGATTCCCAACGACATTGAGTCAGCGACCGAAAGTCTTGACCGCCTCGAAGACTGACCCTGTCCTTGGGCCGTCATCCACTAACGAGCTGCAGAGCCGACTGCCACCTTGTCTAGCCGAACCAAATCGAGCAGTTGAGCGCGGAGCTGATATCGTGTGAGTTCTGTTGCCTCGGGAGTCGGTGATTACCCTCTACGCTGCTTGATGAGATCGCCTCTGAGCTTCTCTGCTCCTATAACTCCAGCAGTTCTCCACGGGTTGCGAGAGATGGAAGGACTTGAAACAACGCAGCTACAAGGATGCACCAGATTGTGCGTCTATCCCACGCAACATGTGGAGGGCCACAACCAATGACAGCGCAATCATGGCGGATGTGGCTCATATCGGAGAGTGCTGCCCGGCCTGGTGTTCCCTGCGCTCAGGGCTGCGGCTGCAGCTGTGATGAAGGATGAAGGGCTTCCGTGTCGTTGTGGGCATTGATCATTATTTTATTAGCCATCACCGCATCGTCAACTCACATGGATTGCTGAGCGACTCGTTTTCTCGCCTTTACAGTATCATCCGTGCCTTGTTTGTGCTCGCAATTTCTCCCAGTCTGGCGGCTCCGAAAGCCTTCCACCTCAACATATTGGGCCTGGGATCGTCCCCCCCCCCCACTCACGACTGCAACCTGTGAATCGTCCGGCGCTCTCTGCGTGCCGTCCAATACTACCTTAATTACCATTCTTCCGTTTCTCGCCTCTTGTCCTACTTTCAAGCTTCGCACATTGTCAGTCTGTCATTTCTGGCTTCATACGATATCCTGCATACCTTACCGGACAAAGGACACGAGCATCCGCTCGCCTGTTCGCCCTGGCTTCCAGGTGCGCCGCCATCCGCCCCACCGTGTAGTTTGGAAGAGAGGTACGTAGGACGACCACACAAGAGGATGTGGTTCACGCTGTCACTTGCCGTCTTTTCCTGCACCACCAGATGCACAGCATGTATGCGCTGACACCCGTTCTCTCACAAATAGACAATGTCTTTCTTCCGTGGACCTCAATCACCTCGCGAGGAAACCTATGCCTCGAACCCACTCTCGCCGCCGCAGAGGAACGCGAACCCGAACCGATGGAGTGCCAGCATGGCGGGTATGAGCGATGTAAGAGGAGCTTTGCAGAGAAGGTTTACAACGAATACGGTACCAACGCTGTCGCCGATTGGACAACAACGTAGGCAGGCTGCGGGAGAAGTGCAAATGGTAAGTCCATTCGCTTTTAGTACAAACTTGTCCGCGGCAAAAAGCAGGCAGGGACATCAGGATGCTATGTGGCTACTGAGGAAAGCAAGCTGGGACATCTACCGCAGACCAAGGGCGTCTTGCTGGAGCTCAGAGAAATGCTCAGACACTTTGCTGCTGGTCCTGCTTTGCTCTGCTGGATGATTGGGATGGCGGAACGCATAAGTGGTGAACGACGGGGACGACACAATGTGCTGACTTGCATGTGTTAGCCAAGTGCACACAATCGGATCGCTCCCGTAAGTCTACTCCGGCTCATGTTGAATATGAGTTGCTACGAGGCTCATTCACTCCTGGCTTTGACTGCACCGTCACGTGGACGCAACGGTGTTGGCTAGTGGGACGATGCATTCTTCAGCAACGACCACATGCGAGCAACAACTTCATTCGAGTGAATCGCAAGCTAATAGCATGTGACAGTCGGAGCGCGCTGCTCGCCACTATGAAAATCTTCTTGAAGCCCAACGCAAGATACAAGAAGAGCTTGACAAGGTTGATGTCGATACACGCCGTGAAGTCGACGAAAACATACGCCACGAGCAGTCTGTTACTCAGTTGTTTGCACAGAGCGAGCCCACGACGCCTCCCGAGTATCAGACCTTTGCGGCCAACTTCTCTCGACCAAATCGATACTCAACCGCTAGCCTGACTTCTCCGCCTGGCATTGCTGCTCGTCCGAATCGTGCAAGCGCGCACCTCGCCTCGCCGCCAAACGGCTCTACTCGTACATACAATCAGAGCAACAATTCTAGCTTGCCATCACAATCTGTGCCTGGCTCGCGACGCCAATCGGACGGCGAAGAGGACGAAGACGACGACGACTTCATATACGGGTACAACGACGGTCTACGTCGAGCGGCAAAGTAAGTCTCACTTTCATTCTCATCACATGCAAATCTGCATCCTCGGTGTCCACTTTCGGCGGCGTTTCAGCTTCAACAATGCGAGCTTGTTGAGCGTTCTTTTGGTGAATGTGATTTCTCACCACAATACGATGAAAATCTCTATTCAACCTTCCGACGCTGCAGCCTTGTCTATTTAATCGTCACCGCGACCAGCTCTTGACTCTCAAACTAACTACCAATTCCAGTCCGAACCGCAATTCCATGCCAATCACTTCCTACGATCACAAGCGCAATACCATCGACTTGAGCCTGGGCCGTGCCAACGCCACTTCGTTCTTCTTCGACGAGACTGACAAACCTCCGCATCAGACCAAATCCAATAAGACCTCACCGCCTGATACGAAGACGTATCTGCAAGTGCAGCACACAGCCGACGGCTTCCCGAAGCTCATTCGCCGCGGCGACAACAGTGACCTGTCGCTATCCGCAGCATCTGCCGCACTCGACCTCGCTTCATCCACTCCAGACGCACAAGTGCCGCAAGGTACCGAACGTTCGATGGCTAGCCGTCACCGCATCTCCCTTCCTCCAAGCGCCTTGGCTGGCAACGCTGGCATGGTTCCGTTGAATGGAATTCTCGCTAACGCCAGCGAGAACCGGTCATCTGCAGGCAACCGTCGCTCTATGGAGGTCAAGTTCACCGCTGAGACCAAGCGTCCAGCCCTCGCTTCACCGCCTCGCGGGTATGCAAACGGCCCAATGTCGTCTTACTCAACAAACGATCTTCCCACACTCAAGAGCATCAACGGCGACACATCCGACGGCGGAGTTGCACTTCTTTCCCCAGCTGCCCAAGTCGCCAACATCGTTGCTGGTCACGCCTCGCCTGAGCAGAACGCCGGGAGCCTCTCCCAGCTGTCTCTCAGCTCTCCTCGCCAGAATCACAACAACAACTTTCACCATTCTACACCAGCCAGGAACGGCGGCGAAGGTCAAGACACCTTCGGTCTCTCTCAGTCGGCTCTACAAGCCAACGCAGCTCCGTTCGGCCCTTCCTACGACAACCAGGCTCCAGGATTCGCCACCCCAAACATGATGCAATACGGTCAGCAGCCTGCCTACTACGGTGGATACGGCATGCAAGCAATGACCAATGGCTTCAACAACCTCAATATGCACATGGCCGCCGGAGCCAATGGCTTCAGCCCGCAAGCCCAATGGTCGTCTCAAGGCCCGGCGCAATATGCTCAGCCTGCTGGATATGGCGGCTACCAGCACTTCTCCCCACCTGGCCCAACTGGACAGGCAGTCGCTGGCGCTGGCCGCTTCGACAGCCCTCGAGCCAACGCCCAACAGCGCCGCCAGGCTGCCGAGGAAGCTCAAGCCAAGTTCAACTCCATCAAGGTCGAGCAGCTGACCGGCGAGATCTACACTTTGTGTAAAGATCAGCATGGCTGCCGCTTCCTGCAACGCAAGCTGGAAGAGCGCAATGAGCAAACTGTTCAAGCCATCTTCGAGGAGGTGCGCACTCACATGATCGACTTGATGGTCGATCCATTCGGCAACTACCTTTGCCAGAAGCTGCTAGAGAGTGCCAATGACAATCAACGTACTGAGCTCATCAAGAACGCCATGCCGCAAATGACGAAGATCGCACTCAACCAGCACGGCACTCGAGCCCTGCAGAAGATGATCGAGTTCATCTCTACTCCCGAGCAGACGGCTTTGATCATCGAGGCTCTCCGCAACGATGTCGTGCTTCTCATTCAGGATCTCAATGGCAACCACGTCATCCAGAAGTGCCTCAACCACTTGTCCTCGAACGATGCCATCTTCATCTTCGACGCTGTCGGCGCAAACTGCATCACCGTCGGAACACATCGCCACGGCTGCTGCGTCCTGCAGCGTTGCATCGACCACGCCGACGGTCTACAGAAGGGCGAAATGGTTGACCACGTCATTCGCAATGCGTACTCTCTTGTACAGGATCCATTTGGCAACTACGTCGTTCAATACATCCTCGACCTTTCCGAGCCATGCTTCACTGAGCCTCTCTGCCGCGCATTTTACGGCGAGATCGCCAGCCTCTCCCGCCAGAAATTCAGCTCAAACGTCATGGAGAAGTGCATTCGCTGCGCCAGCAACGAGACCAAGCGTGCTATCATCAGCGAGATCATGGCTCCGCAGACCATTGAGAAGATGTTGCGCGATGGCTTTGCCAACTATGTTGTGCAGACTGCGATGGACTTCGCTGATGAGGAGCTCAAGCCAACACTGGTTGAGAACATTCGCATGGTCATTCCCGCCATCCGCAACACGCCGCATGGGCGCCGCATCCAGAGCAAGATCTCAGACTACGACAATCGCAAGGGTCATGCTTCGAATGGTATGCCGATTGAGTCCAGCAAATCAGGTCCTCCTCCCGCCGCTTTCACCCCACAGCAGGGCCAGAATGGTCGTGCGAACCGCCAAGGCATGATTGGCGCTCCAATGAACTGGAACGTGAACGGCGGCTTCGACGCTGCTGACTTCAATGGTAACGGCATGAACGGCCACCACATCGCGTCGCCACCTCCGCAGCGCAACACCCACAACTTCAGCATGCCGAATGGTGTTCAGCAGTTTCAAGCTCACAACCAGGCCAACGGACATCGCGACTATCAAGCCAATGGTGGTGGTCACAACTACCAGTCCCACGGCTACTCCAACCAGGGCTTCTCCGGCCAGGCTCGCCAGCAGCAGCCATATGGACACTTTTAGCCTCAGCAGCATCGACACCAACACTGTATCAGTATCGCAACTCGCATACGTTACCTATGAATCCATCTGGCAAATTTGACTGGCCAGCTTTCACGAAAAGATCCTCGACGACTTTACGACAACCACATCAACGGCCTGTCTTGGCGTGATCGTCCAGGTCTCACCTCGACAAGACTCCATCTCGCTAGCATCGTTCGCGGAGCCCGCTTGGATATCAACATGCCCGATGATCATTCATCATAACCTCCGAAATCGCATCGTTCAACCATGGTGCGGCATTGCGCTCTTCTCGAGCAAGATCTTTCGATTTTTGTTTTCCATTTTGCTCTTCTTGGACATTACGACGACCTTACAAACCCGCAAATTTTCACGACTACACCGCGACGCGACACGACATGAGGCTATCGAGCTTTGCACCACAAATGGCATGAGGAGAAAAAGTTTCTTGCATAAGTCGGCCAGGACGACATGGGCCAAGGGAAGGAGAAGGGTTGTATTTTCAAACGGGAGGGCTTTGCACTGGCTGTAAAACATGATCTTTGATATTCATCCACCTGACCGCGGCGTCGGCTTGGCTTGTACGAATAGTGCTACCAAATACGAGGCTTGATGAAGATGACTCTCTCATGGACCACCGTGACCATTCATCATCAAGTACACGTGCTAGTGACATCGAATGCCTGTAACATCGGCTCGTAAATAGACCTGAATCAATGCGGCGGTGACGTGCATTCCTTCCCGGTACCCTGTAGAGTAGCTTACCTTATCTGTAGGGGTAGCTCCTCTTGGACACGACCTCATCACAACAACCATCCTCAACCAGAACTCACGTTCACAACTGTCCAACATGCACGGCCGTGATTGAGCATTCGCCGTTGCTGCCTGCACCTCATACCTGCCGCGCCATTGTCGATGCTCCGACGCCTCCTTCACCCTCGGTTTCGATGAAGCCTGAAGAAGCCTGGCTTTCGAACAGCCATTGAGAAACAACAACCACCTTCACTGAGGATACTGTGCGGAGGCAAACTAGACCAGGACACGATCGAGAGCGGACCGGACCATTCACGTCTTTTCTTTGACCTTCAGATCAGACGAATTTCAAGTTTATCAAAAAGCTTCATCTCGACCCGTCCTTCACATCTCATCGAATTCCATTGAGAACTACTCTCAGCTCTCTTCCGAAAGATGTGCTACCAACCCAGCACCACCTACTCTGGCTGCGGCTGCCCACGTCCTCTCACGACAGTTGTTAAATGCTCGGAGGCAGACCTCGTCGACAACTTTTGCCCATCCCTGAAACCCTTCGAAGACCGTGTGGGCAATCGGATCTGTCGGAAACATTACCAGGAACTCGTGGCAGCCGTCAAGAGTCTAGGCAAGAAAAACGGCCTTTGGCAGGAAGCAAGGAATGCGGCCAAGCTGGAGAGGCTGGAGGAGGGCAAGTCTCCGGATGGAGAGGATACGGAGGAAGTCAGTGATGATGAGGATGGCGGTGACAGTGTTTGGGAGGAAAGCTGGCCGGCGGTGTTGTATTCGGGTGATCTGGAGGAGAAGTTGGCGGAGCATATTGACTCGGCGTCGGGCTGAGGTGCGGGCAGCGCGAACATTCGAGTAGCGTCGTGCAGCGATGCTGTTGGGAAGAAAAGTTTTGCTTTGACAAAATCTCTGTACGAGAACGAGAGGAAGACCTCGAACATACGCACTAAGCGATGAAGATGCTAAGTGCTTCAACAGAATCCACAAGGTTATAATCTCAGGGACGCCACGATGGATGGATAGGTCACTCCACTGTGCTTGAGATGGCGGCGATCTCTCATCGATTCACATCATTCGCGTCACGGGTGTCCGTGATGTGGTAGCTTGCAGGACACATGGACCAGAGAGTGCTCTCGGCGTCCCATCGATCTGTGACTAGGTAGACTGTCTCCCAAAGACGGGACGGCAACGTTGCAAGAACGTCTTCATAGGCTTACGCTTCGGAGAAGGCAAAATGTCCTCTTTGGTGTGCTGGTAGAGTATCCTGACGTGAGCCGACAAGGAATACAGGGCATCCCGTCGTAGCCTGACCGGATGACTAAGCTAACAGGCTCTCCACGGCGTTGAGTGACTTCACTTCTCTCGCCGCTGAGTAGCCCAAGCATAATCACAGTCTTCTTCTGGCCGGCGAGCGGAATCCACTCACAGGTCGATATGAGAACATACTCCAGGTGTCGGGTCAACCTGCCTTGAGAAGCCGACCTGTTGCTCGCAAGACTACACTCCATGTGTGATTGCCTCGCCTACCGAATGAAGACTGGCTACCTTTGGGTCTGTTCACGATACCCATATCGAGTCCTGAACACTCGGTCTCAAGCCAATGCTCTGAAACATATTGCAACTATGGCATCTCCAACGGGCCGCCAAATTCTCGGGAACTCCAGAGCTTCGTCTCAAATCATCGACAACACTTCTGGCGACATGGCATCAGTGGGCGATCGTTCGAGCAATCGAAGGTCTCGATCTCAACAAACCGTACAGAATGGGCAAGATGTAGCGGCTCAAAGTGATCCGCAGAATCAATCTTCGAATTCCAATCCGGCAGCGGCCTCTACTAGGGATCCGACGCACGTTAGAGCTCGACCTGCTAGGACTCCTGGCAACGATCGTGCATTGATAGCTTTGAAAGATGCTTCGCAACTGGTCGACTCAGCACAATTGAGCATTGAGACTCTTCATGCACCCAGACCTCGCCGTCCGAGGAAGAAGCCAGCAAATCCGAGCACATCTCCCTTGTTGCAAAGACCTTACAACACGTCTGCAAGATCGGACCACGTCAAGCACACGGCAACGAAGCCAGAAACGCAGTGTGCACCTGCGGACAATCCGCTTCAAGCACCTTCTTTGTATTCAGAGAAGATGGTGTCAAATGTACCTGATCGTCCCAGGCGTCCCGATCGCGTTCTGTGGAAACCTCGGGTTGCTTCAGTGACAAACAATCCGACAGCGGCCCTGAGCAATGGTGGAATTGGATCAGGCGGGTTACGGCGATCGTCCAGACTCGCCGATAAGGCGGCTCGAGATACAGTGGTGGACAGCGTTGAGAATCGATCTTCATACTCCACAGCTTCGAACACCGCATTGGTGCGCTCCGACAACTGGTCAAACGTCGCCACTGATCTCGCCAACTCGCACAGCGTACCTAGCGAGGACGACTCGCGGGGAACTTCGATCGAACCAACTGGACGGGATTCCCCTCTGCAGGGCCCGTTTGATGGGCCTTCTCCAGCATCTCAAAGCAACCCCGCGCGTTCCAAATTGCACGGTCGTTCTTCACTGACTGTTCGATCTCTCACTGACGACACGTCACTCATAATGCCATCACATGCCGACCCAAACGATCTCGCAGCGGGTTTCCAGGAACTGTCGCTAAGCGCGAAGTCTCCGAAGGAACCTCGTCGTGGCCGCGAGAAGCAAGCAAAGCCTCCAACAACCAAACGCAAACACTGTACGAAACCACCCACTCCACTACACATCTCACCCAGACGACAACTTAAAACTGACCACTTTCTTCCTCCACAGCAACCGCCCGCCTCAACATCATGGAGCGCCCAAACGTCACCACCGACTACCTCGCCCAAGCCAACAACCCACCTCAAACCACCCAAAGCTTCCTCCCCCTCCTCGTAATCCTCGACCTCAACGGCACCCTCCTGTACCGCAGCCGCGGCGGCGGCACCAAATTCACCCCTCGACCCGGCCTCAAGGCGTTCCTGGAATACCTCTTCGCACACCACAGCGTCATGGTCTGGTCCTCCGCCCGCCGCCAGAACGTCGACGGCATGTGCCGCGTCGCCTTCACCCGGGAACAATTCGAGCAACTCGTCGGCATCTGGGCGCGGGAGGACCTGCACCTCTCCCCCGAAGCCTTCCGCGCGCACAGTCAAGTCTACAAGCAGCTGACGTGGGTGTGGGACGACGAGGGGATCCAGAGGAGGAATCCGCTGTCGCCGGAGCGGTGGAGTCAGGCGAACACGGTGCTGGTGGACGACTCGAATGCGAAGGCGGTGAGCGAGCCGTTCAACCTGCTGGAGGTGCCCGAGTTTGTTCACTCGCCTGAACAGCGGGAGGAGGAGGAGGAGGTGTTGAGGGAGGTGAGGGGGTATTTGAATCGGTTGGGGTTTCAGAAGGATGTGAGTGCGCAGATGCGCGTGAGGCCTTTTGTGTACGGGAAGAGGAAGGAGGAGGCTGGCGACGAGGCGGGCGACCGAGAAGGCGCTGAAGCGGGAGCAGGGAGAGGTGAAGCTGTGATAGCTGAGGCTGGTGGGAAGCTGGACGAGGGAGAGGCGGATGGAGGAGATCGGAGGGCGGAACTGGCAGCGAGGTGGAGGAACCTCAGCAGCGCCTAGGAAGGACGATGTGTGGGAGTGGCAGCATGGGTGGATGTCGACAATATCCGCACCTCAGCGACAGCGTGTTCTGTACAGGAGAACCAGACTCGAGTAATACCGAAGCAGAGTTGAGCGTTGATGAATGCTACGGTTGAGATACCCCAAACGAAAACAACAACACGCATTGACTTCTGTCAGGTCATTCGTCCCGAATCCGTGGTGAATACATCGTCTTAGGCCTGCTAACCCTCCCATCTGTATCTAGTCCACACACTCAACTGGAGCATGCCAGCCAATACCACAACCCCTATCGATCCCCTCCCAAAACCCAACCACCACCCACCCCATCAATCCCCCCCAAACAACCCCTCCACATCCCCCCTTTCCAAAATCCTACACCTCCCCCCCTCACAAATCTGCACCATCTCCCTCGCCCCATCCAACCCCTCCAACAACCCATTCCTCCCCCTCAACCACCCATCCTTCACCCCACCACCAACCCTCAACGCCGTCGACATCGGCCACACATTCTCCCTCATCCGCTTCAACACCTCGTCCACCAACTCTCCCTCACCCACAACCATGAGCCCCTTGACCCCCATCTTCGCCGCCACGACCGAACTCAACATCCCACTGAACAGTCCCGGATGCTGACCCAACTCCACCTCGAAACACGCCACGATCCGCCTCGCCATCTTCTCGTATCCCGCGTCGTGGAGCAGACTCCCCAGTCGGAAGAGGTTGTACGCCGCCACGCCGTTCACCGACGGTTCAGCGTTGTCCATCGCGTCCTTGACCCGGATGAGGATGTCAGGTTGCTCGGCCGCGGTGCTGAAGAAGCCGTATTTCTCCTCGTCCCAGAATAGTCTCGTTTGCGTTTGTTGGAGGGTATCCGCAAATTCCAGCCAGCTGCTGTCCCAGGTTGCTTCGTAGAGGTCGAGGAGGCCGGAGATGAGGAAGGCGTAGTCGTCGGCGAAGCCGGGTGTTTCGCCGGGACCTTCGCGGTAGACGCGTTTGAGAGTTTTGGTGGACGGGTCAAAGAGGTGGGTCTTGATGCAGTTGGTGGCTTTGAGAGCTGCGGAGAGATAGGCTGCTGCAGGTTCGGGAGAGATGTGTCGAAGGGCAGAGCTGGTTCGTGCGAGACCACCGATTGCGAGGCCGTTCCAAGAGGTGACGATTTTGTCGTCGAGGGCGGGACGCGGGCGGTTCTTCTCACGGTATGCGAGGAGTTTTGCGCGGCCGGATTGAATGATTTGTGAGACTTGTTCTTCCGACTTCTGCAACTCGCCGGCAAGGTCGGAGACTTCGTACTGTATGCAGAGGGTATTTTGGCCAACGAGTTCGCCTTGGAGGTCGAATCGTCGATCGACGTTGCCCTGTGCCTTCACGCCCCAGTACTTCGCGCAGACGGTGACTTCCTCCTCGCTGAGGATTGACTTGAACTCGTCCATCGTCCAGACGTAGTATGCTCCTTCTCGCTTGTGCTTGTCCTGCGGTGTTGGCAAAGAATCCGCATCCTCCGCCGAAAAGATGCCTCCCAGTTCTGAAACCATAGGAGGGCTCGTCAGATAAACCGCAATGTCCTTCACGGTGTCCAGAAGTAGCGGTGACTTGGTCAGGATCCAGGCATCGAGGTAGACCGGTAGTAGCTGTGCGTTGTCGTAAAGCATCTTCTCGAAATGTGGTAAGCTCCAATCCCGAGTGACCGAGTATCTCGCAAATCCATGTCCAACCTGATCCTTGATACCTCCTTTTGCCATGCTCTCAAGTGTGTGTACAGCCATGCGCCTCGCTTCCTGGCATTCCTCCTCTCCGACGATCTCTCTGACAACCTGAGGATATGATGCCACACGCAGCAAGGGCTTGATATGGACAGGCGTGGGGAACTTGGGCGCTCCTCCAAAGCCACCACACCTCGCATCATATCGCCCTTTGTAATGCTCATACGCATCGTCCAGGAGATCCAACTCTAGACCATCGTTCTCGTCCGTCTGCTTACCATCTCTTCCACCTAGCATCCCTTCCTGCGCGTACTCCCTCAATTGCCGTGTAATATCCTTCGCATTGGCTCTGCACTTCTGTTCCTGCTCTTTCCACGCCGTCGAGACCTTTTTCAGCACATCCTCAAAAGTCGTGCCTGCCGCGCCAGTCTTCGCTCGCTCGCTGTTTGGACCAGGCCAATATGTGCCTCCAAAGATGGGTTCGAGATCGGGCGTTACGAAGACGTTCAGAGGCCAGCCTCCACCGCCGGAAGTCGCTTGCAGGAAATCCATGTATTGACGATCGATATCGGGACGTTCTTCGCGGTCGATTTTGATGGGAATGAAGTGTTCGTTGAGAAGTTGCGCAATGCGACAGTCGGAGAAGCTCTCATGTTCCATAACGTGGCACTGAAAAATATGCTGTCAGACGATTCTGACAAAGAAGGTATTCGTTCAATCCTCCAAAGTAATGAATTCCCCTCAAACCCTACAACTCTTCTTCCTCACGAAATCGAAATGTGACAAACTCACCCAATGACAAGCCGAATACCCAATACTAACAAACAACAACCGATTCGTCTTCCTCGCCAATTCCAACGTCTCCGGCGACCAAAGCTGCCACGCCGTGGGATTGTCCATGTGAGATCGCACATACGGACTCTTGCTCTCGCCGCAGCGATTGTTGAGCGACACGGCGTGGCCGAAAGCCGGGGGACTGCTCATCGTGGAGGATGGCCTGCGTGTACCGTGGGAGGGGGAGGAGTGGAGCAAACGCGTCGCCGTGGAGGAGGAGGGAGAAAATGGGTTCTGCTCTTTCACGTGCGGTCTAGTTCCATGGATCGACGAGGTGGGGTTGTTGGTTTGGAGGGAGGAGGGTCTGCTGATGAGCGGGGTATTGCGTGACTGGTGAGAGGGAAGGGAGAGGGAGAAGGAGGAAGTGAGGGAGAATGGTCGCCGTCGAGGAGGAGTGGAAGAGTAGTAAGACGAAGTGGCAAGATGCAACAGAGAAGAAGGAGCCTGAAGTATTTGCGACGAATTCCGA
This sequence comes from Zymoseptoria crescenta, assembly GCA_026122155.1. Taxonomy (NCBI): domain Eukaryota; kingdom Fungi; phylum Ascomycota; class Dothideomycetes; order Mycosphaerellales; family Mycosphaerellaceae; genus Zymoseptoria; species Zymoseptoria crescenta. The sequence continues at coordinate 8,700 of JALRMM010000156.1, read as the reverse complement.
GCTCCTCCTCCTTGTGCCGATAGGAAGCGTCGACGACCCACGACGAGAAGCTGTGCTGAGGTACCTTGCATCAAAAAAGTGGAAGTGGCTTGCGGGAAAACAATTCCACGCCCTCACCCGCAGAAGGATCAGACCAGACGAGACAAGAGAAGAAATTTCTGTTTCTTGGAAGCAGAGAGAGAGAGAGAGAGAGAGAGGAAAGTCTCCAAGGTGGATTGGATTTGTCGCGACGAGGTCTTTTCGGCAACCGCCACTCTTCTTCTGCACCAAACTCCGCCCACATGATCGCCCGGAGCTGCGCGATCCACGCACCGATAAGCAAGGATGACTGGCAGCAATTGTCTCATTGGGACTGGTCTCGCATTTGTCGCGGGCGTCGTTCGCTGGCGAGCAAGCGAGCAGGCGGCACTTGATGAGAACGGGGAATGGAGAATTGTAGGTAGGCACCAAGTTTCATTGTATGTTTGGCACCGGCATCGGGCGAGAAGTCCCGTCGTCTTTCGCAAGGTCAAGGGAGTCCCGGTGGTCGATAACATTACGGAGTATTGGGACGAGGCATGTCGACATCGAGGCAAGGAATCCAGCCTCATTGACGCTGTCCACCTTACAGCTCTCACCAACGAGATAAGACTGTAGAAGTATAGCACAACACAAACAGCAAAGTCTACACCTCCCCCCCAACCGAGACAAACTTCATCCTCAGCAAATCCTGCCGACTCCCAAACCTTGGGGAAACAAATGATCACCAAACGATCACCCATTCACTCTCCTAGAACCTCAATCTAGTTATCACTCGAACCCCAACCCCCCCGGGAAAGAAGGAATTGAAATCGCACCCAAATCTCACAACATCGCAGAGCCAATGGAGAGAAGTAAATAAGCTTCATCCGCCCTGCACATCACTATTGGTGGTAATCTCTTTTTAAGTCCATGGCGGTAAAGAAGAAGCACTGGCGCCACCACCATGCAGAGGGGACGAGTCGTACGAGGAAAACACATGGCACGACACGCAGACGTTCATCACGAGTGGTTTGACAGATTGTTGTCCCATGCGCTGCGAAGACAAGGTCCAATACGCTTCATCATGTCTGTTCGATACGGAGAATAGCTGAACCAGCCAGCACATTCATCGTAGAAAGCCATAGTGTGATTTTGGTGCTTGTCGTGGACTCGTTCTGACTTTCTTTGGAAGAAGGAAGCGAATTGTGTACAAAAAGCTGCAAGTGGTGGGTCTGGTTGGGTGACCGAATCTCATGATCACAATCGTGAAGAATTGGGAAAGCGAGACTGCCGTAGGAGTGCGGTCTGCTCAGCGGAATTGCAATGCGCAACCACGACGCTCCTCAAGAAAACACTGACACCCACCATACCATGTGGAGAGAAAGAATACACACACATTCTGGATGATGGTAGTTTCTGGATTTGGCTCTGGGTTGGGTTGGACGTAAAGGGTTGGAATGTCAGGTTTCGAGGTTTTCGCAGAAAAGTGAACGCCGGGTTGAATTGCACATTTCCCCGAGTAGCCGCTCCGCACTCGTGTCGTGAAAAGAGCCTCTGATATAAGCAAACGAAGAAGATGGGCGTTCATTGGCGTTGTTGTCCCGCCGGTGGTCGTCTCAGACAGACATCGTTTAGTAGCCGGGGTTCTCGTTGGAGATGGTTGGGTGGCCGAGAGGTGCGAGGACGTTGACGCTGTACTGACCAGCGTAGTTGCCTGGCGAGGATGTTAGTATACTTGTCCTGCATCAATCGCACATTCTTCTTCTTCGCCACTCACCTGGTCCCTTGTAGTTGCAGACGGTGAAGTGTGGGGAGACGCCAAAACCAGTGTTGGCGAGGCCGTTGGGGCAGTACTGAGTGTGGCAGGCGACGTGGGTGGTGTCCTTCCAGACCATCTGGGAGCAGTGGCCCCAGCCCTCAAAGCCGCTCATGTCGGGCTCCTGACCCCACCAGGTGTAGAGAGATGCCTCGGCGTTGTAGAACATGTCGGCGAGGACGGATCCGATGTTATCCTCATCCACGCCCGCGGCGATGTTCTGACCGTATCCGCCACCCTGAGCCTCACTGAGAAAATTGTTAGTGATGGCGTGTGAAGGTAGTGAGTCGATTGTGTACATACACGTTGTGCGCGTAGACGCAGCTGGAAGCGATCTCCTTGGCGCAGCTGTAGAGATCCTCGTCCCACTCGAGAGCGGGAGCAGTGTGGTTGCAGCGGATTTTGTTGTGGAAGTAGAGCACCTTGCTCTTGTAGTCGGTTGGCTTCTCGAACGCGCACTCACCGCTGGGGGAGGGGGTTGACGCCGAGGCGGTTGACGATGGAGCGTTGTAGACGGGGGGAGGATTGTAGACGGGAGGTGGAGCCGCCTGAGAGGTCTGAGCCGGAGCCGGAGGCTGGTAAGATGGGTTCTTGTGGCCGTAGTGAGGAGCAGGCGCGGCTTGGGAGGTCGCAGCTGGTGCAGGTGGGCCGTTGTTGTAGGCGGTGACGGTCACGACGTGGGTCTCGTAAACGATGTCCTCCTGGACGTAGGCCTCGAGGCCACGGTTCTCCACGAATGGAACGGCGAGGGCACCGGCGGCGAGAGCCGCGACAGCAATGACGGAACGCATCTTGGAATTGATGTTTGTTTGCTTGAGATCACAGATCTTCAAAAGGCGGCTGTGGGTGAGGGTGTTGTTAGAACGTTGTTGGTTGAGGTTGAGTGTGATTGTCTTGCCAGAAGACTGTGGATGTGGTGTTGTTGAAGGAGTGTGCGTTTGTTGAGATGAAGGAGAGTGGTGAGGTGGTGATGATGAAGGAAGTGTTGAGGCGCGTGCAATGGGATGATATGAACAACCCGCGGTGAAGTGAACGGCGCAATCAGATGTCAAGTATGAGTTTGCGCGCGTGTGCGCGGCCTGGCTCATGGAATGGGGAAAGATCGGTATGGTGGGTGTGAATGGGGATGTGGAGTGGAGAGAGCATGGCTGACCTACTTGTTTCGGTAGTTGTTTGTTGATTGTTGAGAAGTAAGTGTTGTTGACGATTGAAGGACCCGGGAGGTTGAATGAGCGTGGTGGCAGACTGGCTGCGGTAAGGAGTGAGATGGGTCCGGTGAGGAAGAGTGCGAGTGCGAGATCTTGTCGATGTTCTGTCGTGTCGGGGAAGAAGAAGGTCGGGAGAGGGAAGAAGCAAGAGAAGGCGGCAAGGGATGCCCGGGGCGTCAAGTAGTGTTGGGGGGGTGGGCTTGCGTGGAGCTAGTGAGACCGAGCTAAGCTAGGCGAGTCCGGCCGGGGAGGGGGATTTGGCGGATTGGATTGGATTCAGTCTTCAGAAAGGGGAAACGACGCTAGACGGGGTTTAGATGAAACAACCGTGCGTCGGTGGGAGAGTTTCCAAGTTCCAACGGGCGGATCGGGGGGATTATCACTTTGATGATGATGATGATGATGATGATGTGTAGTGATGAAGAGATGAAGCAAGTGATAAGAATACCTCCTCTCATCGATCCTTCCTCACACGTGTCTGGGCCTCTTCCCTGTGACAACGTTGGAATGCAGCTCTAAATCGACCTCTCGGACTCTCACACTCATCACGATTCACGGCAGACGGAAGTGCCACGCGCAGGGCAGCTGCCGTGCACAAGCCGATCTTCGTACCTGAATTCGACGCGCCGCGCTCTTGGGTCACCCCGGTCACCCGCAATTTGACCACGACGACGACGACGACGATGATGATGATGATGCTGATGTTGCACAAATCGATGTAGCAGGTGACGAGAACAGTGGTGTGCAGTACCACTCATCTCATCGATGCTCAATACTTCCAGTAGAATCTACCGTATGTAGTAGCATAGCAACCATACAAAGGTCCAGCAGAGACATTGATATCCATTGCTCTTGCCTCTTTCAGTTATCATCACTGATTCCAGTCAACGGCTGCTCGTCTTCTCCTCGTATTCCACCCGCAAAACGAGGCGTCAAACGGCCCAGGAGCCGCCAATAATCGATCGACGCCTTCCTCTCTGCTTCCACCCGCGTGAAATTGGTTCTCTAGACACGACACGATGCCGTTGGGACTGGCTGGTCCACATCAGCCCATGCACATTTTCGAATGATGAGAAGCACGATGCAGCCGCCGCGGCAAGAAGTGTGAGGAGGTGCGTCGCATGGTGGAGCATTCAAGCAGAGGTTGGTTGCATGGTAACAATTCTCGTCACCTTTTTGCTGTGAGCCTTGATCCTGGTGATCGATGAGCGGTGATGATCGCTGTTGGCCAGCTACAAGCCTCCAAGTAGCATCTCACCGACAGTCTGTGGACATGAACATGGTAGGTACAAAGATACTCGTATGCTCTTCTCGAGCCGCCCGCCTAGATCAACGCCGCACTTCTATTATGCACCACGGCCAAGCCAAGAACCACATCTCGGTCGAGTCCAAGACGAGGCCTAGCACAGTAGCACAGTAGCACAGTAGCACAGTAGCACAATAGTCGACTGAGCGGTAAGTTCTCAGCTGATGAAGACGTCCGGCTGGAGAAACGACAGCAGATCTCGAGCACGCCGTGGTTTCACTCCGGTGGGGAGCAAGCAGGAAGTGGGTTTGTGACTGTGGACCGTCAAGACTCGAATTCTTCTTCCCTGCCGCACCGCGTGTTCGGGACAGCGACGCACGTTTGATCAGTAGTGGTTGCCGATTCTCGTCGAGCATCGGGACGTGGCTGCATCGCCGTTGGTGAGACCGGGTAAGGCACGCGGTGTTCCGATAAGGCAATTCACCCACGGATCAAAGGACCTGCTATAGAACCACTTCCACATATACAGAGTTCTACACTTGTCAAGCGCCACCTGACCTGACTTGCTGTCAAGCAGCCACTTGTGCTCGTGTCCTGCATGCCACGTTCGAGGGCTGCGGTCGAGGTCGCAGTCGACCAAGAGGAACAAGTGCTACTGGTGATCCAAAACCTGTCCACTCATCGCACGTACCGTAACAGCTCGCTACTCTCGAACTCTGTACCTGAGCCAAACAGCGCGAAGGTTTCGTACCTGCATCCTTCACCGAGGTACCATAGAGTCTCGAGTCTCGACCTCACCAGTCGCACCGTCGCACGGCGCCTCCGAGACATCGCACAGCTTGCTGCTTGATCGTGACCGCATCGATCGAAATGTCGAACCTCTCGCAATCGCGGCGCAAGGAAGATGTTCCTTCCAGCAAACAGCCCCGTCAGACGTCAACGTCACCAAGCAAGCACCAGGGCATGGGCATGGGCGCAAAAAGTTATTACGAGAGTTTGAACACCCGCCAGCACCATCCATGTCCTCGCAATTTCGCCCACCAGAATGAAAAATGCAACGGGCTCGTGACCTCGTCGACGAATAGTAAATCGCAAGCGCCGGGCGACATAAAACATACCCCAGCCCACCTTGTGCCTCGCTTCGCCTTACAGCTCACCACCCGCTGGCTGTCCCAACTCCACCGACTACTACTGCACAACCGGGCGCTTGCTCCGACGTGTCCTCCGCACGCGGTGTGAAAGATTCTTCTCATCAGGCGCACATCACTGGGGATGCTGAGACGCTCTTATGCACGACTTACGTACGGAACAGGAAATACAGCATCGGAGTGGATGAGAGCGACCAGGGCAGAGGCACGGTACCGCCAAATACTTTGCAGGTTTTTTCATTTTCTTGTTCGCCTTCCTCGTTCTCGGTGCTTTGAACCACGTCTGTTGGAGGAACGTCGCAGGGTAAGGTCGGCCAGAACGCTGCAGTACTGTTCGGTGTACCCGCTGCTATCCTGATTTTTCATCGGGCAAGGCTGTCCACGATGAACATCATCCACCGTCTCACTCGCAAACATCACACCTAAGAATGCTCAGTACCGGCCGTCCTCCCCACCCCACAAAATGTCTCGAATATATAGCAGCATGCCGCATGCACCACGAAGACATTACGGCACACTGCAGCCTTGCCTTCACACTGCTTCAGCCTGATGAGCACGTGGGTGTAGCTGACCTCACAACGCTAAAACCTAAGCTCACAACGCTAGAGCTCGGCTCACATGCCAAAAGCGGAACTATAAGCCGAAAATTGCGGGAGTGGCCGAAGGATGTTAGGTGTAATATTACAGCGTAGACGCCTAAGCGTATATGTTAGACCGCGCGCGAAGTTTAAGGGACGCTAAGCTACTAGCGCGAAATCGAAATTTTCTCCTCTTCCTTCTTCCTTCCTTACTTCTACTCGCTTATTATAACCTTACTTATAACTACCTATAGTAAAAGCTACGTATAGGCATGTTCCGGTTAGTAATAATCGGCGTATAGTAATATATTTTAAAAACTCACTCGGACTTAGGTAAGCATAGTATTATAACAATATAGTAGTATTAGAGCTTAAAATTTTAGTAGTAATACTATATATAGAGTGCCAAATTTAGTAGCGCGGGCCTAGATACTACTATTTTAGGGGCCGGACGCTACCGCTAGTCCGCGCTAAGCATTGCCTCTAGCTTATATAACATATTATAGATAACGATATACCCTATATAGTAATACTACCGAACCCTCTCTACGCTAGCACTATATAGAGCTTTTACTATAGGTAAGTTATCCCTAACATTACCGCTAACCTTATTATAGCTTACCCTTTATAGCCTCTACGATTACGTAAGCATAAATTTAAGACATCCCTAACCTTACTACTTACCTTTCGGCTAACCGCTATATACGAACCTTAAGATAAAGGATAATAGAGTACTCGAGTAGACTAGAAAACTAGCGGCTAGCGTAAGGTTAGCCTAGATATTATAGGTAAGCTTATTGCTAACCTTATGTAGAAATACTATAAGAGAATAGTTAAGGCTTAGGGAGATAGAATACGGATAAGGAGTAAGGCTTTTAACGTAGTTTATTGTTATCTATAGCCTTATATATAACCTTACTACTAACCTTATAGCTTATAGGACGACTATAAGTACGTTAAGATTCCTAAAGGCTAGGCGATCTACCTAATGCCGGAGGGATAGAAGTATAGATTCCCTAATGTTATAGCTAATCTTATAGCTAACCGTATATAGATATACTAAGGGAACCTTTATATTAACCTTAAAGGACGAAGCTATCCTAACTCCGGTACCTCTAATAAATAAGGCAACAATAGGTATATTATAACTAACGTCGTACCTAACCTTACGGCTAACTATATTATAGGCGCCGAATCTAACGGCTCGGAGGATTCTAATAGAGAAGTGTCTATTCCGAGATATAGCTTTAATAATTAGGATAAGGCTAGGCTATATAACGTAAGCTTACGTATAATACTACGACTAACCTTATAGCTAACCTATTATATAGCACTAGGCTACTTCTTACATAAATATAAAGTAGTACGTGCGGAGTGTAGTAAGTATAGCCTAATATTATCCCTAATGTTATAGCTAACCTTATAGTACCGCATTCGAGTTGCTAGATAAGGTAAAGGCCGTAATAGAGTATATAAGAAGGGCGGAGATAGAGGATTCGACGATAATACTATTACTAAGACTAAGGGTAACGTTACTACTAATCCTATAGCTAACCTTATAACTAATACCTTATAGCTACCTACCGCGTAATCCTAACTACGACGAACAAGAAGGGCGGATAGGCTAGTAACCTAGCCGCTAAGACGTATGCTTCCCTAATATTACGTCTAACCTTACCGCTAACCTCTCTAGTCTATCCTCCGCTAAGAAATTAGAGAAGCGAACAGCTAAGAAGTATGTTTCCCTAATATTATGCCTAACCTTATAGCTAACCTCTATAGCGCTCCCCCCTCTAAGAAATCGAAGAAGGATATTAACGCGAAGTCGGCGCTAACTATCCTTAATATCGATAAGGAAACCGAGGATAAGTATGTTACCTATGTCCTTACGCCTAATATTATTACTAACCTTATTAGACCCCCTAGGAAAACTACTAGCGGTAAAGGCCTTAAATCTATATAGGCGATTATAGCGGCTTAGGGTGCTATAGCTAGATTGTAACGTTATGCCTAACCTCGCCCTTAACCTTATAGCTAATAATATCTAGCGTGCTAGAGACCTTCCCCCGATATAAGCAAGATATCTATGCGAAGAAAGGTAAGAAGGTGTTAAAGAATAGAGAAAAGCCGAAGATCGTCTATAAGGAGAAAGATGTAACGTTATCGATAACACTATACCTAACCTTACGGCTAACCTTATATAGCTTAACTATATTACCGCCCTTAAAATCGCTAAGAAGCATCTCGTAGCTAGTATGCCCTACGAGCCTTATATAAATACCTACCGCGACTATAGTAACCTTACGGGTAGTAACACCGCTAAGTGCTTTAAAACCTTCGAATGCTACGTATAGAACTTGTTTAGTAATAGTTAGGCGATTAAGGAGGCCCTCGACTAGGATTCTCTAGTAGCTCCTCGAGGTAGATAGTAATACTAGGGTCGACGTTAGGAGTAACATTAAGGGTAACATTATCGGTAACCTCGCTAGAAAAGCCTATAGTTTTAATATCCTAGGTAGTAGCACCTTCTAGTAGAACAATCGAATTTTATGCACCTAACACTATATATAACCTTATACGTAAGCCTATAGCATAGCTTTTCTTACCTCTACTATCCTAAGGATTTAATAGATAGATAGATATACTTATTTCTTTACTATTTTAATAGTCTAGTCTTATCTACTTATATCTCCTTATTAAGAGT
>JALRMM010000155.1:0-77520 GCA_026122155.1 Zymoseptoria crescenta | reverse complement strand
GGGTAACAGACGCAGTTAGATCGTAGGCGTATCGCCTAGCGCTCCTAAGTAACTCGCGTATTTACAACGTGTTCTACGTTAGCTACCTCGAACTATAGCATAACCGCCCAGGTTCGTCTTATAAGGCTAGTATGCCTATCGTAGACGAAATAGGCGAGTACGAGGTCGAGGAGATCTTAGGTACGACGAAGGATCGGAAGTTCTACTTTATACACTAGAAGGATTAGCCTAAGGAATACGACAGCTAGTAGACAGCTAAGGAATGCGAGGGTGCGGCTAACCTAATAGACGTATAGGAATTACGTAAGGATAAAGCGATTATAAGAGGGCCTAAGAGGCAGAAGAGATAAGCATAGAGGAAAAAAGTCTTTATTTAAAAAGGGAAAAAACCCCCTAGTGCCGCGATAAGCGGGCGCAACGCTAGCGGTAAGTAACCTAGAAGCATAGGAAAAGTCGGCTATTCGCCCGGCTTAGGCATCCTCCTCTATCTCGTCCCCCTCGCCCTCCTCCTGCTCCTCGCCTGCGTTAGGTAGCACTACCTTACGCTCTACCTAGGAGCCTTCCTTATTAGAGAAGGCCGTAGAGGCCGCGCGTAGGGCTAACGCCGAAGCGCCTATTAGACGGAGCTCCTATAGAAGGTGTTAGCAAAGCATAAGGGAAGAAGGAGGAACGCAAGACTTACCTCGTACTTTAGCTCGAACATAGCGCGCCTAACGGCGGCCTCGTTCTAAGCCTAAAGTAGGCTAGCGCGAGCGATCTATCTATTGCCCTACGAGCCGCCTACTCCGCCCTTACGAGGCGTGGAGAACTCGCCTACGGCCTTCCCGCTATTAGCCTACTTAACCTTAAGGGTAGCCTTAATATCGCGCGCTACGGAGGCTAAGCGCATATTAACGAGCTACTCCTCGCGGGAGCCTACCTCGCACTAACCCTACTCCTCGCGTAGCTCTAGTAGGCGCTTCGCCTACTTAATAAGGTCCGGGTAGGTTAGCGTTTCGTACGCGTAGTTACTACGAGATGCGTTAGCCTAGTAAGAGAGGAGCTATCGACGCGCTAGACTTACTTCTTCTTATAGCGCTAGTACTTAACTTTGCTGCCGATAGTTATAACCCTATTACAGTATTGCTCGTTAACTAGATAGGCGATTAGTAGGAGCCTAGTAAGCAAGGAGCGTAGTAACCTACTGTCGTGCGTATATAGCAAGCAGCGCTCGTAACACGCTACCGCTATGCCCTAGGCATCCTGCTTAGAGCGTAGAGGAAGATTTAGCATAATAGCCGGCTACTAAGGAGCACGTCGTAGTAGCATTACGAGTCGCTAGCTAGATGCTTACGATATATGTGTGTGTAATAAGCGGCTAGTAAGCTAGAAGCTTGCTTCTTAAAGATAAAGTTAATAATGTAGTGGAGGCGTACGGTACGCTTACGGGAATCTTAAGTATCGTTGGAGTTTAACGTACTATTCGCGGGAGAGGAGCGTTAATAAAGTTAAAGAAGAGTAGAGGAAAACTTCGCAGCGAAAACATTAATAACACCTACCTACAAGCGGTTGCCCTTAACTATAAAGGACCCGCTAAAACACGGCTACCCGCAGTAGAGCCGCAAGTAACAATTAACATGCGTAGACGGAGTGCGCGTTGCGATATAAACGCTATATTAAGAAGTTAACAAAAGAAGTAGCCCCGGATAAAGACTAGGCCTACGCTCGGCGGGCCGAACATAAGACGGTCGTAGGAGCCGAGACGTCTCCTTCGGAGGAGGGAGGTAATTGTTAAGGAAGGCTAAGGCATAGCCTAGCTCTAGACCTTAGGTAAGGTCGTTAATAATACGTAGATAATACGACGCCGAGCGTAGCGGCGAATGCCGCTTACGTAACGCATAGTCGTATATTATAAGGCACGTATGTGCAACTTAACAACAGTAAGAATTAGTTTTATTACTAGTGGGATTACTAGCTAGCGTTCTATACACTGCGATATCTTTATACTTCTTATAGCTAAGGCCACGACGACAAAGGCCGTAAGTACATCTATCGTCCCGGAAATAATAGCGCGCGGTGTCGCTAGAAGCGGTAAAGTTCTCGTTTATTAGTGGCCGTGCATTAAAGATGCGGAAACGTAATAGAGTAATTTCGAGACGGAGAGACGTGCTGTCGAAGAAGGGACTTAGTAGTGGACTTGGAGGTTACGCTACCGCTGCATGCTACCTACCCTACCACATTAGGAAGGAGCGAATTCGACGCTAGTGTCGACTAGTACGACTTCCAAAATTCGGGCGACAAACGTAAGTCTTAGTAGGCCACGGATTTAAGAGTCTTCCACGAAACGTGCTACGACTTGTTCTATTTGTCTCTAGTCTCGAAGGTTAAAAAAAGTTAAACATTCGTATACGAAGAGGCTATTATAGATAACAAAAGCGCCTAAACATCTTACTATAGGCAACGTTTCCTTAAAAACGGATCTAATACCTAAGGAGGAAGCGGAATATAAGCGGAGAGGTATTAAGAGGGTTAATACGGCGTAGGTATCTACCTACGTGCCGATATACTAGTAATACTAAACTAACAAGAGCTATAGTCTAGGAATTAGAAGACGCGCGTCTACTATTCTTCGAACGTATCCGGCTTCTACGTTATCGGTAGTCGTATAGTCGGCGTCCGATCCGCCTAATATATCGCTACGAACATCGACCGTTACTAGAGACTAAATACCGCGATCGTACTCGAATCTATATTAGAATTGTTAGTAACTAATCGAGACTTCGTACTTAGCTATACCTCTAGTTTTAGGGCTAATCTCGTTACTTACGCCGACTTAGACTATAGTTTTAGAGGAAAATCTATATTCCGAATCTATAAGAGTCGGACTTTAGCTAGGTATAGAGGTCGTAGGTAAAGGGGTTAATGTCGCTAGTTCCGCGATCGTTATATATAAGACTAATATAGAGACTCGGAAGTAAAAGGTAATAGAGATAGGTTAGACGTTCGTACTTAATATAATTATAGTATAGACTACTACTAGCGAATAAGAGAGCTACGTAGGGTAGCGTACCGATAATTCTTAATATATAGAGGACTTTAAGTAGCGTACGAAGGACTCTAAGTAGCGTACCGACGACTCTAAGTAGCGTACTAACGACTCTAAGTAATATACCGACGACTCTAAGTAGTATACCGACGACTTCTAGCGTATCTTTTATAGTCCTATAAAGTATATAATAAACAATACGTACTATCTATAGATTATATATAAGTAGTAGTCTAACGGAGTATAGGAGGGTATATACCTATCTTCGTAAACGACTAAGCAAATTAAGCTAACTAGATAAAAGGAGTAGAGAAGCGAGCGAAGTATAAGGCTAAGAGCTAGAACAACTATAACTAGGTCCGTAACGCTTCTTACTCTACGCGTATTATAGAGACCGACTTAGGGGAATAGAGACACGGCGACGATCGCTATACTTACTATATAGATAAGGGCTATAAGTGCTAGGTATATAATAAGAAGGGATTAGAGTAAATCAAATAGCCGGGGAGTTCTTATACGCGCTACTACTTTCCGGATCCGGGTAGGAAACTACGACCGAATTATTTAGTTAGCGTATATAGTATAAAGAGGAGCGGTAAGAGAAAGAGGAGTAATAATATAGAGGAGGCGGAACGGGAGAACGGAGAGGATTTCTAAATAACACGCAGGTAAGGAAAGCAATTAGGAAAGCGATCTATAGAGGGACGGGATAGAAACGGCTTCCCGTTACTAGAAGATATCGGTCGGGCGATATAGTATCGGAAAGGTTCTACGCCGAGCAATCTTACCGTACCTAAGAGGAGCGCTTAGGTATACGAGCGTATCTAGTATAGCTAACTAGTATAGCTTACTATACGTTTATAAGTAATAGATATCGACTATACGGTATCTAAGTCTACACCCTTAGTTGCTTTATAAGCTATCTTATATAAGCAAAAAATTCACTCTTCGAATTAAACCTTGCCTCCTTTATTTATACTAATATCGATCGTATCGCTCTATTCTCTATTTAAGAGCCGGACATGTTAGTAAACTTAAGTAGTAGAGCAAAAAGCAATAATACCGATCGGGGCCCGTAGCCGGAACAACCTAAATAGCGTAATAGTAGTATTTAGCGTTTATAGAGAGCACTCTTTTCCCTTTACCTAAGCATTTCCGGTCGAACCGGATTAAGATAGGATTTAGTTAACAATTTATACTAAGAATAGCATATCTAATTAATGTTGTAGCCTAAACGAATTAGGCACCTATAATAATAGTCTTAGTTAAAGCCCGAAGGCCTATCTAGTCGTTAATACCTTAGAAGTTTGTAAGTAGTAAGACTACGGTATAGAGAGTTAAAGGGATTAAACCTACGAGGGGATCGAACCTACGACTATTAGTTGTTCTATTAGCATATTGCAACACTTACTTAAGGTAAAGCACCTAACGCTAGTAAACTACTAATAGGGAGAGCACTCCTAAAGGTAACGTACTAGTAGCTAAGCTACGCGACGGGATATATAAATAGAGGTAGTAAAGTTATTAGGGTTTATAAGGGCAAAGGGCGATAGAGTAAATAGTAAGGTAGCGATATAGGCGGAGGGCGGCGGGCGGCGGTAAGGCTAGAAGTTAGGTAACTATGTAATTGTTAGTGCTATTTAATAAGCTAATAAGTAGCATAGCTTCTTAGCGGCAAAGGGCTCTATCGATTACTCCCCTTACTCTACGATTAAGCACTATAATACTTATCTTCTTTAGCCTAGCGAGTAGTTTTAATCGCCGCTATAACTCGAGTAGCTTTAGCTAGATCTATATCCCTTCGAGACTACGAAAGAGCGGCTACGAGAGCGGCCTCTTTATCCTGTCGGCCTATAGTTCCTCTACGCTACTCGCCTTATAGCTTACCCTATTACTAGCCTTACTAATATTAAGCCTACTACTCGCGCGCATCCGCTATAATCTAATCTATACTAGGGAAGTAATAAGGTTGTCTATTCGCCTACGGATCGAAGGGAGGTCTCTAGACATGCTAGTAAAGACGACGTTGTATATCCTCGTTACGCTAAACAATCGCCGTATTAGTATTACGAGCTCCTCCTCGAAATAGGTTATAGTTAATAACTTCCTAGAACATTAAGTCCTCGATGCGACGAACCCTAGAGATAGCTACGTAGGTAAGGCTACTCGTAGTATCCCTCTTACTAACCTTAGTAACAACTAATAGGATTGTTAAGCCCTAGGACTTATAGATAGTAATTAACTACGCGAGGGTAATAGGAAACTATGTCCGAGTATAGGCGACGCTATCGGCGATATAGTTCCGTACTACTAGGTAAATCGGAATTAGTAGTAATCTACCTAGGCCGTCCTAGAGGATCTCGCTATTACTATTACGGCGGATAGAAGGACCGGTGTATCTAGGAACAGCTATAACTATATATAGAGGTAAGTCTTTCTTAGGGTTAGTACTATCTAGCTAGACGATAGCATAGAGAGTGCCCTAAGTCCTATTAACTAGACTACGCTTAGTCTAGAGATTCGTCTTTAATATTAGCTTAGTGCCGATAGCTAGAGGGAGATAACGATACAAATTGCCGGTAGCCTCTATAGACGCCTTAACTGCCCTCTTCCTATTCTCCGGCGTATGCTTCGCCTAAAGAACGACGACCGGCCGACCGAGGTTACGAAGGAACTAATAGTTGTAGTTAGCGACTTTATTATAAGTAGCAAATAGGTGTGTAGCATTAAGAAACTTCTCGACCTCTTAAGGGGTAAGGTTAACCTTATAGCGTATACTTAGTATGCGCTAGTACTCTATAGTCGTTATGCCGTTACGAAGGCCGTATAATACTTCTTTAAAGCGAGTATTATCTTTATCGGTAGCAGCTTAACGCATCTAGCTTTTAAGGACAATAGTCCGGTCGAATAAGAGGTAGACCGCCCGGCTACGGATGTTCTTAACTCTAGAGGGCTAAGGATAATATAATAGCGTCTCGCTAACTAGCTATAGCTATACGAAGTCGCCTATAAGAATTATACTAAGACCTCCGAACTACCTATCCTATCCGAAGATCTACTTAGAACGGCGGTCTAACTAAGATAGCTACCGTAAGCTAAGGAATAACTTCTCGTCGATAATTAGATATCGAATATACCGTAGCTTTGCTTATAAATTAGCTAGAGACTCGGGATTTAAGTTCTTAAAGTTAGAGCGCACTAGTAAGCGGAAGAGCGAGTGGATTATAGAGCCGTTAATGTTATAAGCGGTAGAGCTAGTAGGCGCAATACGTATAATAGGGTTTTAACATAGAGGAGTCGCCTCCCTCGCGGCAAGTTAGAGCCTCGTATATACTATACGAACGACGTATGTCTTACCTAAGCCCGCTTGTCCGTCTATATTAATGCGGAGTAGCTCCTATACGTAGCCTACGAGGTAGCCGTTAAAGTAACTAAGTACTAGGTCGTAGAAGAGTCGCTACTCGTTGTTTAGTATACCTACTACGCCTTATAACTACGAATTAATACGCTACTTAGCGGGATAATTAGTCTTCTACTACGTCTACTAGTCCGGACTAACGTAGATACTAGTACTAACGAACTCTACGGGGTTTATACTGTCCTCCTAAGTCTCTCGCCGATCTATATTATAATTGCCGATAGCATTAGGATCCTTAAGGCGCATAGTAGGGTTTATTTAAGGTAGCTCTCGAGCGAGGCCTATCTAGCCGTTCTTAAGATCCTTATCTATTAGCTAACTAGGCTGCTCTACGAACTCGTCCTTATCTAGTGCATTAAGGTCTATATAGTAGTCTTAGTTATAAGGGCCGCAGCTCCCGAGATAGTAGCTATAAGCGGAAGCCTATATATCGTGCTCGATCTCGCTCCTAGTAAAGCGATATAGTAAGGTAGGATATTCGCGGAAGGGATAATTCAATACGATCTTTATACGATAGTAGTCTTTAAACTAATCGCCGGTAGGATCCTAGTTATAGCGAGGGTAGTAGTTAATAATATAGGCCTTATTCCTACGCATAGTTATATATAAGGCTCGCTAGAAGTTAACGGTAGTTATAAACTAGAAGAGAGTTATGTTATTCTAGCGGGTTGTGTACTATTACTAGCATTACCGAGGGGAGCTAGACTATTAACGTCGCGACGTATATACTTATTAGTTAGCGATAGACCCTTCGCCTTTATAGATGTAGGCTTAGCGTTATCGACCTAACTATCGGCTAGCGGCTTCTATTCTTTAGATTCTAGGTCGATAATACAACGCTGCTTAGTAGGTAGGCGATAGTTTAGGTTCTTAACGACCCTAGAGCTACTCTTAAGTAGGAGTTCAAGCATAATATGCATTACTTCTTACGCCGACTAGTCTCGCTCGCCGAGAAGCTTATTAAGTAGCTTATTAACTATAGATTAGAGACTGTTCTACTCCGAGATCCACGCTATAATGCCCTTTATAAGATTATAGTAGTTAGCCGTCTCCACCTCCTACTTGCTATAGTATTTTGCTAGGTAGTTAATAATAGCCTTAGTCGATATATATAGGGCAACGTCGGTGTTTACGAGCTAGGACATAAGGAAGAGGCGGTTAAAGGTATTAATTATGCCGTCGTTGTACGTAGGGTCGAACATTAAAATGCGCTTATTACGACGATTGCTTAAAGATGCTTTATCCTATACGGCGTAAGGAAACTTAAAGTAGTAGACCTTAGGCGAGTCCGGTAGTGCCCCTTTCTTTAGTCGTAGATAATACGCCGCTATATATATATAGCGCTATACGCGGTTAACGATATTAGCGAGGTGTATCTAGGTATTAAGAATCTAACCTAGCCTAGCGTTAAGAAGAGTTCCGGCTTGGAAGCGAGCCTCTACTTAATTGCGTACGAGGGTAGCGATATTAGCTTTAGCACCGGTAGTAGTAGTAGCGGTAGTAGCTTCTACGTCCTAGTCCGGCACGATTAGGTTTATCGATAAAACGTGTTTACCCTAGAGTTTAGCGAATGTATCCTTACCTTCGTCTATAGTAGTGTCGATGTTCGGCAATCCTTTACTCTAGATAAAGCTATAAACATAACAACTCCTACGTCCTTACTACTCGTACCGCTACTAGAAATCTATGCCGGCAAACTTAGGCTTAAGAATTATCTCGAAGAAGAGGTTCGAATCGCTTAACGAAGTAGTAGTCTACGATATACGGGTTATCTAATAGGTTCTATCGTAATATAGATAGTCGAATTATAGCATCGGCTACGAGCTATTGTTCGTATCGAGGCATAAGCCGAGCTAATGTATGCTACTATTAATCGGTAGTACTAAAGGTAAAGAATGCCGAAGGGTAACTAAGAGTACGAACGATCGCCTTAAGCGTACGACGGTAGCTATTCCAAAACTCGCGAGTGCCCGCTAACAACTCCGCGTATCGTATAATCTTGCTTAGTAATATCCTACTCTCTAGCATATCGGTAGTAAACGCCTTACGAATCGCCTCCTTACTTATTATAGCGTCGCCCAGGTTCTACTTAACGAAGAATGCGGACTATATACGTACTCGGTAACGTATTATTATATTAAAAGCGACGAAACGAAAGCATAGATAACGTATAAAACGGCTATCCTTATATTAAAGAAGGTACTATATCTACTCTAGTAGAGTAATAGCGCGCTACTAAGGCTCGTTAATGTCTATAAGACTATTTAGAAAGAGGGTAGGGAAGGTGCGAGTAAATAGCTTCTACTATCTATCGAACTTACTAATAGGCGTACTATTAACGTTAGGTATAGTTATCTCTACTCGGGGAGGTGTAGCTAGCCTAGCCGCCCTAGTATCGGTACTAGCGGGCTCTATACCGACGGCCTAGCGGAGCCGATTATCTTCCTATATAGCATTAGTATAGTTGGGGACAGCGGCACCGGTATAGCTAAAGTGCGTATCTATATTAATACTAGGCCTATCTAGCCGGTCGCTAGTATTGTCGTACTCGCGGATATCTACTATACTACGAGTATTACTATCCTACGGAATTTAACTAAGGCGATTAGGATCGATAATATAGTCGGAGTAGCTAGGGTAATTAGTAAGGAGGTGCTCTAGCTAGATGCGAATAGGCTTACGGCGGATATAGAACTCCTCGTAGAATTACCGTATAATTAATAGATTATCGCGGTTGCTCGGCCGAAGGAGGATCGTATTGCATTTAGCGGGTAGTCGAGGTAGGCTATTAACGATATACGTAGTGTCGCGAAGGAAGTAGACGGTCTATCTAGTAAATTTATACTATACGCCGCGTACCTTAGTAATTTAGACGTAGATATAAAGTCTTAAGATACACATCTCTTTAATCTAAGTAAGCACCGGAAGATTAGGTACCTTACTAGGATCTATAGCATTAATAGCTAATATAAGGTACGGCTTATCGATAGCGCGCCTACTAGGTACGTCTCGGAGGATATAGCGATAATAGATATTAAGCTCGTTAAGCTACATATCTATAAAGCATTCGTTATAACGAATATAGAGCTCGAGACCCCTAGTAGAGGCTGCTACTTAAAAGGCTTCGAGTATAGTAAAGTTATTATTTGTTAAAGCCTTCGCGGTATTAGTATTATTAGTATTAATCGGTAGATTACCGTCTTCTAGTATCCTACGGATACGGTCGGCCTAAATAGCCGTCGCTTACGCTTAATAACTAATAGTGCTAGTAGTACGACGACGACCCTATAGTAGACGGAAGCTAGATCCGGCGGTAGAGGGAATCGAGAGCGGAGCGTAGCTATAATAGGCGTAGGGACGCTCTTAACTATCCTCCTCGCGGACAAAGTTAATACGCTAAGTGTTATAATTTGTCTACTTATACTACTTTATCTTAGTCTTAAGATTGTCGCTAACGATATCTTCCTCGTACTATATATATATATATATATATATATATCTTTAAAGACCTTATATCGCTTACTTCTTAGTAGGTCGCATAAACCGTAGGTAAACTATAGAGGGCGAGGGGGACTCCTAGAAGGGTAGGGGTTAGTCTAAGATATAAAGTATTTAATCTCCGGAGTAATAGGACGGTTCTTACTAGCGTAGCGGGTAAGGCGGTTATCTCGTCGTTACGTAGTTTAGCGTTCGCGAGTATAGGCAAGTTCGGGTTTATCGTCCTTATTACGTCTAGCTAGAGGTTAGCTAGGGAAGTTATTACGGTATACGCCTCTACGTCTAATCTTAGGGTTATTAGGCCCTAGGTCTAGCGTAGTACGCTTTAAGCCTACGAGGGGCCTAGACGTAAGGTATTAGCTAGGTAGCTATCGTATAATAGCGTTAGATATAAGAGGGTTTAGTATAATAAATACGCCTAAGTAAGTCGGAGGGGATAGTTATTATTGCCGTAGGCTAGCCTTACTACGTAATGCGTTAATAATCGTATCTATGGAAGGGAGAGCTTTATATATATTACTTCGACCTCTACTACCGGCTATAGAAAGGTTGCCGACGTCGATATTACCTTAATCGTTACTAAGAATGTTACGGTACGACTAGTACTAAGTACCGAATCGCTCTTAACCCTACGTATTACGAAAGTGCGCGAGAGTCTTAGTCTAACTATACTTATTATATCTATAGACGCCGATGTCGTATTTGTCTTAACGTATAGGCGGTAGTAGTAGTAGATCTAGTAGTAGATAGCGGTTAGGATTATCGTCTCCTCTAGTACTAGATCCTCCGTATATAGTAGCTATAGCTAATAAATAGAGAAGTCTAGATAGATAGGGACTTATAGATAGATAACTTAATAGAATCCGAGATAGAAGGTAGAAGGCGTAAATAGTAGTAGATAAATAGAAAGAAACGGGAACGGGCTAATATAAGGCTAGGTACGGGTAATAGCCTACTATACTCGTAAATATTATTATATATACTAAGGGGCCTATTGTCTTAATTAAGATAGAAGCCTTTGTTACTATAAACATAGCTTTAGTAGCCGGCCTTATCGCCTTAGTAGCGGGCCTTTACCTCCGGCGGTCCTCCGGAGGCTACTACGTAGAGCTTTTCTTTTCCGCCTACGGCGCCTATATCCGTAGTTATAAGCGCTATTAGTATCCGTGTTAATAGTATCGCTATTAGTATATATAACGTAATGTTAGTAAATTAGCGGAGGGAAGCTCTAAGCTAATTAGAAACAATTTCCGGCTTTTAGCTAATTAGAGTATATAGTTCCTAAGTTATATTTAGCTCCCTAGCTACTTATATAAGGCAAATTCCGATAGTAAAAAGCACCTAAGGGTGCAATAAGGGTTTTATTCTTAAGGATTTTTAAAGTTATATATTACGATCCTATCTTTTTACTCGTAATTACATTATCGATAATATAATATAGGCGATATATTATCTAAGATCGACCTAATAGAGGGGAGGGGGAGGAAGTAGAATATAAAGTAAGAGATCGTATAAAGGTCGATAAGCTATAAGTACTAAGTTGTCCGATATTATTATCTCGAGGGCACTTACTTACCTACCCTCCCGTACTCTATAAGACTACTACTTATATATAATCTACGGATAGTACGCATCGTTTGCCTAAGGCTTCCTTTGCCTAATACTTCGTTTACCTAATACTTCGTAGGATTAAAAAAGGCGCGTTAGAAGTTATCGGTCGAAGTATTCGTCGGTAGCTTTAATTATCGATAACATAGAACTCCCCCCGCCCTATAACTCAGATTTTTCTAGCCGAATCAATGTCCAAAGATATGCAGCAATATCTACCTAGCTGCCGGGCTCGCATTCGAGACGGCCCTAAACTTCTTGGTGACGCCCCTGAATGTCTAGGTCGCTAGCTAGCATTATTCCGCGAGATATAGTGTAACCAGACTGCGATTACTAGCCAAAGTCATGGTCGAAGCCGATCTTAGGCCTAGCGACCATTTATAACTCCCAGTGCTCAGATAGAAGGGTCTGCATCCTTCCCTTCTCGAAACAGTCTCGACGCTTTATAATCAACGCCAAAGTCGTCCTTGTCCTCGGTGAGAGAGACGATATAAGCAGTTCTCTGCGTCCTATTCTGCTGCATAGTTGTCTCTTTGAATTCCACGGTAATGTGTCTCCGCTTATCATCTCCAGCCTCATCCCCGTGCGGCGCAGATCTATCTTGAAACGGATGCCGAAAATTGTGCTGTGAGGTATCGTGGGTGCGTAGTCACCTCACTGTTGCCCACAGGAACGCATAATATTCACAGTCCTCGGAGTGCTCCGAATATTGCTGAATTGCGCTTTCGCAAGCGCCGCCGATCTTGCCCGGAGTTGAGATAGGCTTGCCTTTGGTCGTATCCCAGCGAAGGTCCCAGTTGATGTCGATGTGCATCGTGGCTATGAGCTCGAAGCGGAGACTGCTTAAGCTGCTGTTGAAGGGAGAAGCCTATAGGGGAATAGGGAGAAGGGTCAGAGGCAGAAGATAAATAGATGCGAGGTCTGAGCTGTGCTTCTTGTAAGGGCGCTAGAGTCGAAGGATGCGTGCGTCGGCAGCGCAAGGCAGAGACTATAGTAGAGGAAGAGTTCAATGAAGGACATCAAAAGATGCCGGTGAGGGTGAGGTGGCAGGCTGTTCTCGCAGCAATCTCCTCAAAACGCACCAAAGTATGGAGCCGTAAGCTTACATCACGTACCTGTCCTTCAACAAAAGGCGTCGCCTGAGTAAATGGACCTCTGACGACGGGCAGACTCGATGTCTTGATTGTCAGCTGTCCGCTTACGCTGCAAGTAGTCCTGAGCTCCGCAGCCGGAGACTCGAAGTCCGGATAAGCTGCAGGCCTATGCATCGGGTTCCGGGAAGCGACTGGAAGCGAAGCGATTTCAATGGGAGACTGCTCGTCCAATCCCGTATCCAACCATCTCCGACCGGGCTGTCTTCGACAAGGCACATTCGGCGCTTGCCTCAGTGAAACGGAAGATTTGGATTCATGCGGCAGCGACGACGCTCGATATCACCGACATCGACATCTTGAATCTTTGCGGCGTGAAACGGCAGAATGCCAGACTCGTGTTCCAGTCGTATGAGGAGGCGAAATCTCGCAATTGCACAACTTGGCAAGGAGATTGTGGAGCTGGAGCTGTCCTGACGATAGCGCCCTAAACGTGAGTTTGGGCCACTACGAGGTATTTAGCCATTTAGTCACGTGCATATCAACATTACTCCATCAAAATGCCTCCTATTGTCTATATATCACTCTCAATGCGTCCTATCGTGATCTTAGTGTGTGTCCGTATTGTTATATGCTATTAATAAGCAGTAAGTGACTTATAATACTAGTAAGTGGCCGTTTCTTCTTATAAGATAGCGCCCTAAACGTGAGTTTGGGCCACTACGAGGTATTTAGCCATTTAGTCACGTGCATATTAACATTACTCTATTAAAATGCCTCCTATTGTCTATATATTACTCTTAATGCGTCCTATCGTAATCTTAGTGTGTGTCCGTATTGTTATATGCTATTAATAAGCAGTAAGTAACTTACAATACTAGTAAGTGGCCGTTTCTTCTTATAAAACTTCCACTACCGCGCTCTCTTTTTAAACATTACTACTACTACTACTCTCCGCGCTCTCGCCTACGATCTTATGCCTCCTTAGACTACTCTTAATACGCAAAAAGGCTTCGAGATTAACTCCGTTACGCCGTACGATATGCGCGACGACTCCTTACTACCGCTAGCCGTTATGCGCGACGACTCCTTATTACTACTACCTCCTATACGCGTAGACTCTCTAGTAAGCGTTACGGACACCGCTTTACCGCTACTATCGCCTTCGGCTCTACCTATCGAGCTCCGCACCTACCGTATACCGACTACCGCTAATTAGAAGGCTCCGCAATATATTAGCGTCGTAAACTAGAAGGCAGCCCTTACTAAAGCTTAATTAACAGATACGAAGGTCCGGAGGAGCGGTCGTTAGACGCTTATACGATATAATTACGTAGGACGAGTGTAGGAGATAGAGGAAAGTAAGTTCAATCTAGGCGATCTAGGCTAATCTCGGCCTAATCTTAGCTAATTATCCTAGGACAAGCTACGCACTCGCCTTATAGGCTCTATATTAATGCGAATTACGTCTATTACGCCTATAAGGACAACTCGAAGCTTACGACCTATAGATATTGCTTTAGCCGTAGCAAGGCTAACTACGGCGCTAGGATTACGGTAAAAGAGGAGTTAGATGTCGAAGATAGTCTTAGTATTATAGATAAAGGAGTAAAGGTAGCGGTATTATAGTCGGAGGTAGCGGACTTAACGGAGGCGAATATAGAGTTAGCAGATAAGGTTAATAGAATAATGCGTAATATCCTCCGTATAAAGGAGACATATAAGACTAAGATCGATAGACTTCGTAGTAAGATTAAGGGCAATAAAGATACGCTTAAGGCTAAGATTAGAGGGCTTAAGGAGAGGTATCTATCGTCGTTAGAGATTAATAAGCTTTTTAAGGCTCGTTTAGCGGTATTAGAGCAGAAGTAGCTAAGATTGCACTAAGATACGATAAGATTAGCTCTCGAGCTACCGAATAATACCTATTTTTATGCTTAATATTAATGCTAAGCTACCTATGCTTCTAATCCTATATACCTCTACCCCTATGCACTCCGCACTAAGATTATATTAATCTTCGCTCTTAGCCTTCTTCTGCGTTAGCAGTCGCTTCCTTCCACTTCTACGTAGCCTATTAACTATAGGCTCCTTAACAACAGGCTTCTTAATAATAGGCTCCTTAATAATAGGCTCCTTAATAACAGGCTCGCCTACGTCTACCTCCGACTTAATAGGCGTATTTACGATCTTAGAGCGCTCTTACACCGGCGTAAGGGCTAGCATCGCGGCTAATAGCTTACGCTTAACTAGGCTAGCCTCCTTCTAGCTAGCCTCCTTCTAGCTAGCCTCTATCTTTATTAAGGATAGTTGTGTCGCTCTCGTATTAGCTGCTCCGGAGGACGTTAAGGATGCTACTACCTTAACCGGCGTCTATAGCGGTAGTAATACGGCTAGCCTAGACTCGTCCGCCTTCTCCTTAGCTCGTCGTACAACGGCCGCTCTAGCTTAGGCTATAGTATCCTACGAGCTGGAGGCGGTGTTAATATTGTCGTCGAGGATAATAAGGGAGTCGTTAATTCTTACTAGTAAGGACGGCTAGAGCTCTAAGCTAGCAGCACGTTTGCTAGTCCTCGAGGGACCGGCGGTAGGCGCTATCTTAATAGAGTTGGCAACGGCAGCTCTAATAGCGAGATTAGCGCTAAGATCGTCGTCGTTACTACCGAGAGCGGCGTACGTAGCGATCTTATAGGCTAGCTAGTTATCCTTGTCTAGCTGCTTGCCCCTGCCCTTGCCGGTAGTAAGATTAGAGCTAAGAGCAGCGCTCTCGTTAGCGGTAGTAGCGAGCTCCCTAATAAATTCGTCTGCGTCCTTCGGCTTAGTAGACGACGGCGTAAATAAACCGTCCGGTTTCTCTACTCTACTATCCTCGTGCACACGCTAGCCTAGTAGATATATGTAGCTAGCCTTAGTAGTGCGTAACGCTAGATCTTCCTTATGTATACGGACATACCCCCCTCGGCGGTTATAGCGGTTGTTAGTGTTAACGAGTAGGGTAACGTATACGGTCGCCTTAACGAGCTTAATCGTGTTATTAGTAATAAAAGGGCCTAGCATCCGGTTAATATTAGTGGATATAGTGCTCGTGTAGCCGGGTTTAACGGGTTAATTAAGGTCGTTGTACCTAATAGATAGGAAGTAGTCGTAATATAGACGCCGGCGCATATAGTTTTAAGCGTAGTAGCTCTTACCGAGGAGGTATTTAAGTAGCCAGAATCGACGCTCTTCCTTTAAGATAGCACTAAGAGCAGCGCTTATCTCGTCCACGACGCCTTAGCTAGTCTACTCGAAGGGATCGGTCTGTCCGCTATACTCCGGCACCGCATAGCTAGTAGTTACCTTAATAGTATATATCGTGTATATAATGCTAACCTCCTATAGAGTCTCGACCTACGGTCTGCTACGTTTGGACTTAGCTGGAGGCGATAATAATAGACCGGCTTTACTTAAATAGGGCACCGTTAATGTAGCATTAGCGGTAGTAGTAGCTTAAGTAGCGTAGGCGACTAATAGATTGCGGCTGCTAGTATTAGTAGGGCGAGTGTGCTTCTTGGAAGTGCTCTATCGAACTGGATTAGCACGACCGGACTAAATAACGCTATATCCTTTGTATGCGCCGGTACTAGGGTTGCTTACTAGAGCAGTAGAGGCGATAATAGTAATCTTAGTGCGTATCTCGGTGCTTAGTAGATTATAGCCGCAGTTGCTATAGTACTTAGTAAGTCTAACGTAAGGAGTTCTATCCTCTATGCAGAACTTCGTAAATGTAGGCATAATTAAGGGATAATTAAGGGATAATTAACGAAGCGGAGGAAGTAGAGGGCAAGGAAAAGGCGGAGAATAGGGAATAAGTAGAGTTTTTATTAAGGAGGCTATCTACTATGCGCTGTCGATCTTAGCGTAATCCTAGCCGTTATCTTAATTATAGAGCGAAGCCGTTCTCTACGAATACCTGCCTTATGCGATCCCTTAGCTATAGGCCTATACCCTATGCTAACGTCTTAAACTCTACTAATGCATTACCGGCGGCCAAATACGCGGCAGCTATAGCACGGAGATAAAGATATGCAATAATATAGAGCTTGTTACTAGTAGCGGTAGACTCCTTACTAGTTATCTTAGTAGGGAGTTTAGCGGAAGCGAGTACGTAGTTAACCTAATACATAGTAGCTATCGGAAGATACGAAACGAGGTCTATATGTGTATATTAGCACTTGCCGCCGGTGTAACCTAATAGTCTAATCTCGGTAGGGATCTTAGCTAAATCCCTAGCTAATCGTATACTTACCGAACTCGTCCTTCCGGTCGATTATCTCTTATATCTCCGGATGCGCAGTGTTAAGGGCGATGCTATATAGCTCGGTTCCCTTTAACTCTGGATAGTTATAGAGCGTATTCGGAATACTATTAACATAGCTAGGGATCTTAGTATGCTTCCGGATGCGGTAGCGATTATAAGTTTTAACGAACTTCTAGATAGTATATCGAAGGATCGGCATATAGATAGCGAGGAAGGCGATGCGGTTAGCCTTTTAATCCTCGTTATAGTAGCGAGCATTACGCATCTCGATAAAGAAGTTACGCTACCTATTAAACGCTGCCGTTGCACCGAGTCCCTAGAAACGCTTAATCGTGTTGTTGCCCTTACTAGTTATATACTAGAAGCCCTCGTTAAAGCGTAGTTAGTAGCCTTCTTAATGCTTACGGAAGCAGAGATAGGCGTCTGATATTATTAGAGTCTTAACGCCGTAATTAGCGCGCATAATCTATGTATATAGAGGTTAGAAACCGAGGGCAATGCACTAAGATATGCACTAAGATCCTTACCTACGGTATCCGTCCGAGCTTACTAACTGCACCGAGATATTAATAGAACACTAAGAACTTCGTCTTAGCTATAGTGCCGACGTAGGCCTATATAATCCTGCGTAAATACATATTAATGTAGTAGTAGAACTGGATACCGAACAACTCTAGCTTACAATATACATCTACCGACTATATATAATCCGGTCCCTTGGCTTTTAGAAGATAAGAACGTACACGGACTCGCTTACTAATGCGGCGTGCTTGAAATAGTGTAGGATTTAAGCGGTAGGCAACGCTAAAGATCCGGTCCCTATATATAGAGGTTAGTACTAAGATCGGCACTAAGAGCGCTAGGATTAGGACCTTCCGATAAGCCTAAACTCCTTCCGCATCTCCCTTATAAGGTTGCGATATCCGTAGTCCTCTAGCGCTCTACCCTAAATTACGCTAATTAATATATCCTTAATAATCTCGTCGTATGTCGGCCTATCCTCCTTAGGGATCCTTCGGTAGAACCCTATAGACTTCCTTAACTTAACGAACTGCTACTTCGAGAGCTTAAAGCCGTTAATCTATAGGATCCGGTAGCATATATTATCGTTCTTATCCGTGCCCTAGAATAGCTCCTTAATCCTCGCACGTAGGCGCTCTTTATTATAGTTACTAGGATTATCCCTACGTAGCCTCGTCGTAATCCCCTAAGTAGCGATCTACCTTCTAAACGAGCGACCTAATATATCTACCTATTTATGCTCTCTTAGCTATGCTCTCGCAGCGTCGTAGCTTAGTCCTAAGACGTGTAGTAGAAGCTTAATTTCCTCGCGGAGGTAGTTATAGTCGGGCGGTAGGCGTAGTATAGCGAAGGGTATACGAGATTAGTTAAGATTACCGCTAAGAGAGCGTAAGGGCGATAAAAGCGTATATACGAGGGCGATAGGGACGCGTATTCGTAAGGGCAGTAGCCGTAGTGCGAGGCTTAGCGACGGCGACGACGATAATAGCATAGCGACGGTGTAACGGGTAGTGCTGTATATATTAATTAATGTCTATATATAGCGATATCGTTAAAGATCTAATTTATTAAATAAGAGGTAGTGGCCCAAACTGCGGATTAGGGCGCCATCTAACGAGGGAATCTTACCTCAGGTAGTTCTAGCACACATGGATTACGTCAGGGCGTCGTGTGGAGATTTTGATGTCTTTTGTTCCAAAGCTTCCTGTTGGTCTAGATCGATACCGCCACAGCTCAGTCACGTGCTTACTCAGCCCCAGATGACCTCACGTCGCCCCTCTCCCTGACTATGATCACCCAATTCACCAACAACTCCCCATACACGGCCATACCGACTTCACTCCCACCCAACGATACACACACACGACTGACCACCCATCATGGCCGGAGTACACCACCAAATTCTGGGTCATCTCGCCCGCCGGGGCATCACGGCTGCCCAACAACACTTCACGGGCGCCAACGATGCAGATCTCCAGGAACTTCGGCAGGATGCCTTTCTTTACGATACAAAGGCAGACGCCGACATGAATTGGGAGATTCGCTCGTACGAGATGATTCCGATCATTCTCACCGGCTTCATCACTTTGCTGGTCGTCGCAGCTGTACGTATACACTCACTCAACGGCATGCAGACAAAGAACACTTCACTGACTATATCTCGTCCATCAGATTCGCTACTCTGTCGGTGAGCTCATGGCCTCCTTGGCCATGATCGAATCTCCCTCCAGCATCGCCGTCATCTCCGACAAGCCTCCCGCTTATGCCGATACACCCGATGCGCCACTCGAGAAAGAGCCGTTGATTCCGTCCGAGGCGGAAGCCGATGTCGAGGTTATGCTCGTGGATACCAAGCCCATCACCTCCAAGATCAGCACCACCATGGCACATCTCTACAAGATTGGTGGTTTCCGTGGCAAGTTCCGCGGCGCCAGGGTCTCGGTCATGTACCACCTCTTCCACAGCATGGTCTCCAACTTCCTCATCACAGTCTTTGACGCCGGACTTGTGGGCAACTCTTTGATCTACATCTTCGTCTCTCTCGGTCTCGCTCGCGTCCACATGGCCTGGACTCACGCCATGATCGCTACCGACTCTCCAAAGTCGTTCTGGCGCAGCATGCCGACCCGCAACCAGTGCAAGGCCATCCTCTTGCCAACCCTCGTCCAGGCCCTCGCCGAGCAGGCCACTTTAATCCTCCCAATCATCGTCGCATTCGCTGTTGGTCTGCCAAACATGCAATCCGACCACGTTGTCAAGGCCGCTCAGGATGGAGAGGGCTGTCAGATGGGTCTCATGGCTCTGCGCTTGTTGGCCGTCCCAGCCACTGCCATCTTCGTCGCTGTGGCCGTCCTTCTCCCCGCAACGGTCACCCTGACCCGCATTGAGGCCGCTCTTCTTCCCGAGGACCGTGACACCATCGTGCCCTTTGACCGCGAGGCTCTTGTCCGTGATCTCGACCTGACCGCCCGCGGAAGCTCCCAGGCTCTCTTCGTCGAGGCGTGGCGCTCGTTCGACTCCGCAGCTCGCTGGAGATTGATCAAACTGTACGTCAAGATGGTCGCCATCGAGATGAGCGTCATCTTCGTGGCTGCGCATGTCATGCTCGCAGAGATGTACGTCATCGGTGGCGAGAAGATCGCTTTGTTCGCCAAGTCGATGACCGCGCAGGTCAAGCTCGCGGGCATCGAGGCACAGGAGGTCGCGAACTAGGTTCGTATTTGAATCGAAAATGCACAGAACGCTCATTTTACTTTTGGTATGAAATTGGATGTTGGGTACACGGAGTTTGAATGCTTGATTGGAAGGGATGCGAAGACAGGATCGGATGTACACTATTACAGAACCCAATGAATTGGAATTGTCAAACACAAGCCTGCGCTGCAGTGGCTGTCGCTTTTTGTTGAGCGTCGTCGAGCCTGCCGCCAACAGCGCCGTGCCCAAATCGAATGACATTTTCGTTGGTATGGCAGCCTTCCCTCGTCGATCAATGATTCGTGCTGACCGTTCGCTTTTAGTTGCAGAAAGACCGCCGATGTATTGGTGTTTCTCCGACGACGATTTTCAAGTTCACATTCCACAGTTGATTACAGCGCGGCCGAGGAATGAAGAATTCTGGTCGAAGGACGCCTTGCAGCACCCCCGATCGAAAACAATACAACGTCTTCACATCCAAACCTGGCGGGCTCTGCAAGCCTCATCACTGCCATGATTTCCTTCACGATGAGAGTTTCCATCCTAGCTGCCCTGATCAGTCTCGCGCTCGCCCAGCAAGGTCCCGCCGGTAAGTCCACTCCAAACAACAGTCGATGCCATGAACTAACGACGTGCGAAAAGTAGTTCAGGTCATCACCGTTGTGGTTAAAAAGTCCTGCGGCGTCGTCGTCGGCGACCCCTCCACGCTCGCTCTATCCTCGAAATTCAACGCTTCCACTCCAAGCGATGGCGGCTTTTCGACCGTGTCGAGCGGGCTGTTTCCTCCATTGGTGGAGGCAAATAGCAGTGTTGTTGGCTTGCCTGGGTCGAGTGCAGCTTACAGTGTCGGTGATGGCGCGACGGCGGATGGCGGGTTGGGTAGCGCTACGATTAGGACGACGGGAGTGCAGGAGGGGAGCACAAGCGAATTCAACGGCGGGGGCGCGATGTCGAGCGTGGAGATGAGTGGGACGCCTGGGTCGGAGCAGTCAAGCAATACGCCTGTTTTGCAGACGACGACGAGACCTTTGGACTCTACAGCCAGCCCTTCTGAGTCTTTCGTCTCCTCGATCGGTTCGAGTATTCCCGCGACTGGTCCGGCCGGTTCTACCGGCTCACCAGGATCTGCAGCCTCATCGCCTGAGTCTTCTGCCTCCTCGCCCGGGTCTTCTGCCTCCTCAATCCAGGCATCGCCTCCCGTCTACGAAAGCAGCATTCCGACAACCTCCTCCGACGCCAGCTCAAGCTTCATTACAAGCTACATATCCTACGCCGACATCACGACCTTGACTTCCCCGTCGATCTACACCTCAATACCTGTCTCCAGTCAGTCTCCCGCAACGGAGAATATTCCATCGCCCTCGTTCGGTCTCGTCACCAGCTACCAGCCATACAGTGGAACAGAGACAGGCATCACCGCGCCGACCGCCTTGACGACGATACCACAGAGTGGCACAGTCAGCGGGACGGTGATCATTGCAGTCCCGCCGGAAATCACAAGCACACAATTCTGGACTGGAACGGAGCCTTTGACAACAACCATCGCTGCGAGCGGCACAAGACCAGCATACGGTAGACTTGCCTACCTCACCTTGCCTCGAGAGAACAAGACACTAACACCTCCCAGTCATCGTCCTCCTCCCCATCCGCCAAGTCACCGTCACAAATCGCTACACCGGCACCTTAATCCTCACCGGCCCAACGACCATCACCACCGTCTCAGCCAGCGGTACAAACCCCGCATACGTCGTCGTCGAGTATCCAGATTACACCACTCCCAGCGCTGCTCCACCCGCATCAGAAATTTACTTCACCACGACTCGAGCATACACCGGCCCCGAGCCGATCACAGCTCCCAGGACAAGTACCATACCGCCGAGCGGGACGAATTACGGCACTGTGGTTATCGAGACTCCTGCTACGGCTGGGTCGTCAGCGGGATACTTGACTACAACGGTTTTGTACACTGGGCCGGGCACGATTTCTGCGCCGCGAACGACCACGATTGCTGAGCCGAGTGGGACTAGTTCAGGGCTGGTGGAGGTTCAGACTCCGCCGCCAGCTGGTGCGGGCTATCAGACCGTCACGACGCTTTACAGTGGAACGTCTCCGATTGCTGCACCGATCACGAGTACGGTGTATGGACCTAGTGGTACGAACTCAGGACTCATTGAGACTCAAACCCCGCCGGCAATATCTTTGGGCTATCAGACGGTTACCACTCGTTACACTGGGACCTCTCCGATTACTGCACCGATCACGAGTACGATTTACGGACCCAGCGGCACGAACTCCGGGCTGGTGGAAGTCCAAACGCCAGCTCCAGTTTCTGTGGGCTATCAGACCGTCACGACGCTTTATACTAGAGCTTCCTCGATTGCAGGGCCCATCACAAGTACGATTTACGGACCCAGTGGGAGCAATCCCGGGCTGGTCGAGATTCAGACTCCCCCCTTTTATGCAGGCTATCAGACCATCACGACGCTCTATAGCGGATCTTCCTCGGTTTCAGGACCGGTCACAAGCACTGTCTACGGACCCAGTGGGACAAACTCTGGACTTGTCGAGATTCAGACTCCACCGTTGTATGCAGGCTATCAGACTGTCACCACAGTCTATACAGGCGCTTCACAGATTTCGGGTCCGGTCACGAGCACCGTCTACGGGCCAAGTGGGACGAATCCAGGGCTCGTTGAGATTCAAACGCCCTCGTTTCCTGCGGGCTATCAGACTGTCACCACAGTCTATTCTGGCACTTCGCCGATCTCAGGACCGATAACCAGCACGGTCTATCAGCCGAGCGGAACGGTTCCTGGCTTGGTGCAGATCCAGACGCCTCCGGGCGTGCAAGTACGTATCTCTTGATTCTGCTCGATGCAGCCTTCACTGACCATTCTGTGCATCAGGGCTATGTGACATCTACGCGAGCATACACCGGCCTCAGCCCGATCACAGGCCCGACTACCATCACTACCATCTCTCCCAGCGGCACGATTCCAGGCACAGTCATCGTCGAGACTCCCTCTTCCGTCGGACCCGGCACGGTGACATCGACGCGGGCGTACACTGGTCTAAATCCGATCACTGGGCCGACTACTGTAACTACGATCTTTCCCAGTGGCACAAACCCTGGCACAGTCATTGTTGAAAGTCCCTTGTCCGTCGGACCGGGCACGGTGACATCAACGCGAGCGTATACCGGCCAGAGCCCAATCGCAGGACCGACTACTGTCACTACGATCTCTCCGAGCGGCACGGTCCCTGGTACCGTGATTATTGAGATTCCTTCCTCCGTAGCCGCGACTCCGTTTCCCAGTACAGTGACATCGACCCGAGCATATACAGGCACAAGGCCAATCTCAGGCCCGACTACCATTACCACGATCGCACCGAGCGGAGCGATTCCTGGCACAGTGATTGTCGAAACTCCTTCGTCCGCTGCTGGTGTTCCATCGCCTGGAACAGTGACAACAACGAGACCATATACCGGTTCAATCCCCATTTCTGGCCCTACTACGATCACCACGATCGCTCCGAGCGGAACAGTTCCTGGGACGGTGATTGTGGAGTCTCCATCGTCCGTTGTTGCCGCGCCTACGCCGCAGGGCACCGTGACCAGCACGAGGCAATACTCCGGCGCAATCCCAATCACGGCTGCTACTACTGTCACTACAGTATCTCCAAGCGGGACAAATCCGGCTACAATAATCGTGGAGACGCCATCTGCTGCTCAGCCGAATCCAGGAACGGTGACCAGCACGAGACAGTACACCGGCGCAGTTCCAATTACTGCTGCGACTACTGTCACTACAATCTCTCCGAGCGGGACAAATCGAGGTACAGTGATTGTCGAGACTCCGTCTGCTGCCCAGCCCAACCCTGGCACAGTAACTTCAACGAGGCAATATTCTGGTGCGAGTCCTATCACGGCTGCGATCACTGTTACTACGATCTCTCCTAGCGGGACGAACCCTGGAACAGTGATTATCGAGACGCCTTCCGCGGCTGCCCAGCCCAACCCTGGCACAGTAACTTCAACGAGGCAATATTCCGGTGCGAGTCCTATCACGGCTGCGATCACTGTTACTACGATCTCTCCTAGCGGGACGAACCCTGGAACAGTGATTATCGAGACGCCGTCTGGAGCCCAGCCCAACGCAGGCACAGTGACTTCAACAAGACAATATTCCGGTGCGAGTCCTATAACAGGTCCGACGACGGTAACTACGGTCTCGCCAAGCGGAACCGTTCCAGGAACAGTCATTGTCGAGACGCCTTCCGCGGCTGCCCAGCCAAACCCTGGCACAGTGACTTCAACAAGACAATATTCCGGTGCGAATCCTATAACAGGTCCGACGACGGTAACTACGGTATCGCCAAGCGGAACCGTTGCAGGAACAGTCATTGTCGAGACGCCTTCTCCGGCTGCGTCACCAGGCACGGTGACTACCACAAGACCGTACACCGGCACGACCCAGCGCACAGAGATCGTCACTTACACAATCCCTGCGAGCGGGACCGTCCCTGGCACCCTTATTATCGAGACACCAGTTGCAGGCTACGTAACTTACACATCCCACAGGACCGCTGACTTTGCCGGAGCCGGCACGAGCACGTACTCGAGCGTTGCACCAAGCGGCAACGTTCCAGGGACAATATTTATTGAGGTGCCCCCGGCCCGATATGTGACTTTCACATCGTACGGGACTATCGAATCTAGAACAAGCACGTACTCGAGCGTTGCGCCAAGCGGGACTGCTCCAGGGACAATCTACATCCAGTTGCCTCCTCAGCGCTACGTTACTGCTACCTCTTACGGAACTATCGAATCTGGGACAAGCACGTACTCGAGCGTTGCGCCAAGCGGGACTGTTCCAGGGACAATCTACATCCAGCTACCTCCTCAGCGCTACGTTACTGCTACCTCTTATGGAACGGTCGAATTTGTGGGAACAAGCACGTACTCCAGCGTCCCGCCGAGTGGGACTGCTCCGGGGACAATCTACATCCAGCTACCTGCTCAGCGCTACGTTACTGCTACTTCTTACGGAACCGTCGAATTTGCAGGAACAAGCACGTACTCCAGCGTGCCGCCGAGTGGGACTGCTCCAGGGACGATCTACATTCAGCTGCCTCCTCAGCGCTACGTGACTTCTACCTCTTACGGAACGATAGAGTTTGCTGGCACGAGCACCTACTCCAGCGTGCCTCCTAGCGGTACAGTTGCTGGGACGATCTTTATCCAGCTGCCTCCTCAGCGCTACGTCACATCCACGTCCTATGGTTCTGTCGAGTTCGCCGGTACGAGCA
Source organism: Zymoseptoria crescenta (assembly GCA_026122155.1). Classification (NCBI taxonomy): domain Eukaryota; kingdom Fungi; phylum Ascomycota; class Dothideomycetes; order Mycosphaerellales; family Mycosphaerellaceae; genus Zymoseptoria; species Zymoseptoria crescenta. The sequence goes on along the minus strand of JALRMM010000155.1, from coordinate 52,054 downwards.
CATATTCCAGTGTGCCACCAAGCGGCACGGTTGCCGGAACCATCTTCATTCAATTGCCCCCGCGCCGTTACGTTACCTTCACTTCATATGGATCTGTCCAGACCTCCGGAACAAGGACCTATTCCAGCGTTGCACCGAGCGGCACCGTCGCTGGAACCATCTTCATCGAAGTGCCGCCAACGTACACCACCACCTCATCGCGGGTGCTCACCACTACTTCTACGACGTCTTCTTCCACTACATCTTCCGCACGCTCGACTCCCATCACTTCTTCCGCTACTACGGAGGAGCCCGTCACGATCACGGTCACATCGACGTCGTACAACTCGGCAGGGTGCACGAGGCCTTGCAACTAGATATGCGATGCACTGCTGACTTCCAACACGACCAATCGACGGAGGGAGTAACTTGAAGACCTCGAGACGAGCGGCATGGTCTGGTAGCAGGTTGAGCCAGTACTCGTGAACGCAACGACTGACGTAGTGTACTTGCCATGGTGTCCCGCTGTGCCTTCTAGTGGAGTTTCTTGCACCGCATACGAGTCGATGAACGACTGTTACGAACCGCTGAGCGTCCTGCTTCTCCAATAGATCAACGCATTACTATTCTATTCCAATACACCTCCGATTGACCAGATTTTCATCACCGCTAAGACTTCACAAGGCATTGCTCGCAGTCTTCGAAGGAGAACACCAATGATCCAGTCGATACGACGCAGGTGAACGCCGTCCGCATCTGCAAGGTAGGGCCGGCTTCTGGTCTCGTATGCGGGAATGATAGATGTTGGGGCATCCCAGTTCCAAAGCCCATGAGCTGCCTTGACTAGGGAAGTCAGATCACGCCGACCACGACCTGGCTTCGAACGAATGCAATGCTCTCATTCGTTGCCCGAATTCGGCACCGATTCCTACACGATTGCCACTGTCAGAACCCGACTATCTGACTGGTCTCCGTTCTCCAAGCTTCAACTGACCTTCCGCTTAACGTGTACGATCAAGCCCAGCAACAAATATCCAAGCAAGGCCGTTCGAAGTCCGCTCGTCCCTCACGACGAAGATGAGAACCTCCATCGCCATCGCTGTCGACGTTCTCGTCCTCGTGACTCCTCTCCCTGCGGTGCGTTCTCCCTCCTCTCGATTGCGAAGACGAATGCCCATTTAGGCGGCTCTACTCCCTGGCATCCCTGATAGTCTTACAAATTGTCTCGTATAACAGGATAGGGCTGGGAGTTTATCCACAACGGTATAAATTGCCTCGCGTGGCGGCGTTCTCTGATTCGACGACATTGGGTCCGCAGCGGAGATCTAGCATTCATTGCCTTGTTGAACGGAACCAACCTTCTTTGAAAAACGGACGCCGCTGATCGCAAGGCCCAAGGGTCCCCCTATCTTGCCCTTGCCTTGCAGAAGCGGATGGCACTCCGATGCGTTCACTCGCCGGATACAAGAAGCCATGCGAGGAAGGCATCCACGCGATGCCATTCTTCAACTCCTCCTCGACTCGCTCGTCCACGTCTCCTTCCAACAGCACCCATCATCCGACATCGAACACCGCACTCAATCATGAAGATCTCCTTTGCCAATCTCGCGACTCTTCTCGCCTTCGTGGCTCCAGTCATCGCGGTTCGATCTCCCCTCTTCCGATACCAATCCATCAACCTGCTCACATCGACCGTCTTCAGGCCCCGCCAAAGGTCGTCGAGCCACCCTTGGCATTCTGCCAATGTCGTTCCATAACGAACTGCTGGGAATGTTGCTACAATTTGAAGGACGGCAGGAACGCCAAATTATGGTAAGCCACTACGCGTGACGGGACCACCGCATACCTTACGTTTGATGTATGCTGACATCGCATAGCGACCTCAGCGACCCTTTCGCCCCGGGCATAGGGGAGTGTGTTTGCGCGAACTTCGATGAACATCACGGCGGCTTCATTCCTGGCTGATGGAAATGTCGGGATCGCCGGCAAGAAAGTCCTCTGCTTCAGGATGTTGGTGTCTCGTTCCTCTCTGGTACAATAATTCCGGAACACATGCAAAAGATTGTCAAGATGGCCTTCGAGTTGACGCACTGCGATGTGCGGCCAGTCGCATTGATAATACAACGTTGCTACGTCTCCTCGTCTCGGCAGCGACCTATTTGCGATACCGCCATACATACCGCGCACGCCGGCCGAGCGTAGTCTTGACTTCTCGGCGAATGGAAAAAGGTCGATGGTCGATCGGATGGTCAAAAGTCTGGTATACGTCTGTCGATGGTCGTTGGGGCTGTCAAAAGTCTGGTATAGGTATATCGTCTCGTCAAGGGCCTACCGAGGTTTCCTGCTGTAATCAGACCACTGCCTCGCGAACAATTCTGCCGGCCCTTCTTCATAGCTTCGCAGCATGTCTTGATGAACTGTCACCTGTGTCCAATCACGCACCCACTCAGCGACCGAATAGACAAGGAAAGCACATGCCGACCGGTCTGTGTCCAGTTCTCCATCCTCCAAAACTCGACCGTACCACAATCCCCAAAATGCCATAGAACCATATCCATAAATCATCACTCGTGCCGTGATCCGTCCCTCCCGCCATCAACCTCACCCATACCGCGGCGGCTCCAAATATGCCGGAGGCGGCGGCTCATGCTTCGCCGTTTGATCCAGCTCCACCACCTCACCTCTCTCCAGCGCTCTCGCCCTCTTGAACCTCTCGATCGTGTCCCTATTGTTCTGCCTGCGCAACTCTCGGTCCTCATCTTGCAGCACTTCGAGTCGTTCGTTGTCGACTTTGACGCCCTTTTTGAAGGTGCGCGGGAACCACCAGAAGAAGAAGACGGTGCCGACGACGACGATGGCGCCGAGGACGCCGCAGGGAACGGCCCAGGTGGCGGAGACCATGCTGTGCGAGCTTGAAGGGAGGGGTCTTGTGTGGCGAGCTGTGTTCGTGTCGCGCGGAGGTCGGTGGGAGGTCGATGGCGGGGATCTGTCTGGCCTCTCGTTCCGCCGATGTTGTTGATCTTTGAGTCGTAGGATCGAAGGAATGAGAAAGGAAATGCGGAGGAGCGGTCGATACTTATCTCATGACCTGAGGGTCGTGGAACATGAAGGATTGGCGTCGTTTCCGAAGGAGTACGTCTACATGTGAACCAAGGATGGTTTGGTGGCTTGAGCTATCTGGAAGAGTGGACATCGTTCCGGGCGCACGATCGCTTAGTCACTCTCGAGCCTGAAGGCAGCAAGAATGTCCCAGTCCGCTCCTGCCTGAGGCATCAAATCTTGGTTCGATTTTGACCGAGCTAGCACTACACTTGCAGACCGTATCTCCGCTGCTCTGGTCTGACAAACACCTAACACCGAGCAATGCGCCCACGGAGCAATCTGTGCCAGTATCGTCGCTCCTGGAGAGTCAATGCCGACTGCAGTGCAGCCGTTCAGGTTTCAGTCGCGAGCACTGGTGTCTGTGATTGTGGCGGCCAGAAGACCATCCAGACCCCAGTTTGAGGCACTATTATGGTGTTGTCGTCGGAACGTACTCGGTCGATCCGATTCTCCGTGAAGGACATTAGATGCTTCTGCAGGAGGCTGAAGATGGTGGAGTCGGGAGTGTCAGGGCTCGAAATGTCGGAGCTGGCAATACGTGTGGTGGAGTTGTGGTTAGTGGAGGTGGAGATGATTGTCTTGTCTGCTTGTCGCGACATGTATGGTCCGCGAGACCAAGCACTCACCAGTCGTGAATACAGGAGCGAGCAGTCTTTGGTGAATGCAGCGGCGGAACATCTTCAGTGAATGCAGCGTGGCACATCTTGGCCGGAGAGCTCGAGTGCCGAACGACCAGGCGAACGGCATTGCGGCGGTGCATACAGCGGCGGCATAGCCTGCTTGCGTTGCAGACTCATTGCACGCCATAGCGAGCGCAAGACTACTGGTCATATCGCTACGCTCCCAAGGTCGACATGCGTGACGTAACACAACACAAGACACTACATCCACGCGACTGTTTGATAGCACAAGCTGCACAACTCTTCGCGTGCTTGTGTTCCTCTTGACTGACATCCGACAATCATCATGGACGCCATACTTGCCCACTTTGACTTTACCACTCCAGAGCAGAACGTAAGGATGCCACCGGATGCGGCCACCATTGCTGGCTGGGAGCGGGAGAAGATCTTTCGCGCACGGATCAAACACAGCGCACTTGCAGGCGGATCGAGGAGGAAGTATTGGATGAACACCCAAGCATTCGGCCGAGCACATTCTCGAAGCAGCGGGTGACGAAGTGTGGAGCTCATCATGACCAAGCTGTGAAGCTCTCGGAAGAAGCTGTCGCACGCGCCTGTACAGCAACATGTAAGTGCAATTTTGCGTGACGATTCTTCATCCTACCTCCACACTGTTATCGAGGATAGCAATTCGGAACACCAGCCGACTCAATGGAAAACAGGACCGTCGGCTCCCTGCACCAGACCATCACTTGTACCAACCTCTGTTGCTTGCTGCTGGACTCTGCCCATCGGCCAGCATGCGAGTGATGTTCCTCTTCCCTTCGGCTTGCAACCTCTCATGCCAGAGATCTGCGGTATCCACAATGACCCATGTATTGCCCTGCTCCAAGATCCAATTGAAATCACTGCGATGGTCGCGGCCGTCGGAGGTCGTATTGCCAGCCAGGATATCCAGCAATACAGGCGGGTGATTCTCCGAATACTGGAAGACGGAGTTGTTGACTCGCTCGTCCGCAGGGAGGGAGAAGTTTGCCGTGTCGTAGCTGAGATATCTGGTCAGTTCAAGAGTCGACAAGGAAATGATGGGCGGTGTGACGATACAAGGCTGTGGAAATGGGCTCCACCAAGTCGCCGATCGCAAAACTGCCTCGACGGTCAGTGCTTTCACCAAGGAGTTGACGTTTCTTCTTTCGCTCACAAACACCCGATAGTATCGAAGGACACATTGCCCTCCGCCCGACTATCCAAGACAGCGTCCACGCCTTCCTGCAGTGGACCTCCCACCGACCGCCTTTCGAACTCGGAACTGATTGAATAATTTGTGCGCTGAAAAGCCTTGACGGACGTCGCAATGTCCCACGACCACGAATCCGCTGGTTGATACACGGGCAACAGAGTCAAGGAAATGTTGTTCGCAAAAGCATCCTGGACCCACTCCTCGGCCTCGAAGTCCTCAGGCATCTTCCACCAGACTGCTTGAGTTTTGTAGATGCACCATTCATTAGCTGGCACGCCCGCGGCGTTGGCCATGGCTTTCAACGCATAGTATGTGGGCGCTACGGCTTCTTTTTCTTTGAAGTCGAGCTGCAGCACGACGTTTGCTCCCGTGTCGTGGATGCTCTGTACGAGATCTGTCACCAATGGCACAGTCTCCACGTGGACTCTCCCGCCTTCATCCCGGAGATGCAGATTCTCCACAAAGCCCGAGTATTTGGACTCCCGCAGAAGAGGGTTATATCCCTTGCCCGTGAATGGGTTGTACGCATCTTGGCCGGTGTATTCGCCGACATCTGTGGTTCGACCAAGACCCGCATCGTGGAGCATGACGATCTGGCCGTCGGCGCTCATTCGGATGTCTGTTTCGATGCATTCGATTCCGTTCTGAGTGGCGCGAAAGTAGGCATCTCGAGAGTTTTCTGTCGTTCCATTCCAGCTGATGGTCCCAATTAGCTTATCTCATGGTGATGCTGCCAGCAATGTTCGACCTACCGGCTCCCGCGATGAGCGCAGAGTATGACTAGATCATCGTGCGGATGGCGGAAGGCATCAATGATTTTGTGGACGTCGTATGGCTGACGAGCGGCGAACGTCGTCAAGAGCAACTGGCTCAAGACTATGTATATGGCTAGCATTGAGACGAGCATGCAGACGGGCATGTACAAATCGGACAGCAGAGACGATCGGGAGCCATTGTCCTTATGTGCTGTTGTCTTGCCACGGGCCATGCGGCTCCCAGATTGTGGTGTCCGACGGCGATTCTGTTGAACCATGCGGTGTCGTCGAGTATCAAAGCGGTCAGCTTCTTGCTTCTTGTGCTGACCAATCGTTTGAGCGAATGGGCGCGGTGTCTGCCATGACTCGACCATCGGCCTGTGTGCAACCAGGGGTTCCCTTGTAGAACTATGCCTCCAGCACCGCCGGATTGTCCTATCAGAATGCTCGCGGGAGGACGGAAAAATAGACTTGGTCGCCAGGAAACCTTTCTTGCCGCGGCCCTTGTCGTTTCTGCTTCTGTCTGAGTTGCGGCTTCGGTTTCTGTTCAATAGTATTCTACCTCCTACAGTGAGTGAAATCATGTTCGTTGATGCCTAAGGCAGGACTTGCGTAATCGTGACTTCAAGCTCTCGTTCTTTCTTCCTCCTTCCTCCCACCGGCATCAATTCAGTTGGTGCACTTGTCAGCGTGTGCGCAGCTGGCATCGAACGATCGCTACTCCGAGACTGCTCACCTACTGTGAAGAAGCAGGGACATGACTCTGCTGCTAACATTCCCACGCATTGCTGCGCAGAACTCATGGCCGTCCCATCAGCCTCACTAGACGCGGCCGGACCATTCGAGCCCTTCCCTTCGGCGCCTTGTTGGCTCGCCGCATCAAGACTGGCTCAAACGTGCGATATGGCAGAAAGCTCAGCACCAGGCTGAACCAGGCCGACAAACTCATCACCGGGCAGTCACGGATGAAGCCGTATCGATCGGTCTTTAGAACATGAACCATACACACGACTGTCCTCCGCAGCATGTTTGCCGGGAACCACGAGACCTCGGGTTGGATTTGAAACTTCACACAGCCGTTACGGGATCTACCTGGTCCAAAAGAATGTCCAAACCGGGTGTACCGCACTCCATCCACAGCAAGAATGGCAAAAGCAATCATTGGGAATCCGGAAGCCTCACTCAAGAAGTTGAGTCATGATGTGGGCATCCGAAAAAAATCCCCCAGTTTGACGTCCAGTGTCATCGATCCAGCAATCCTCTCTTCGCAAGGAATGGAACGATTTGTTCCTACCCTCTGTCAGCTATTGCAACCGCTGTGAAACTGGACGGCCGATCCTGAGGTCAATCCCGTGGGACGCCGTGCTGGTACCATCATCGATAGGCGTATGTCGTGAAAACATATTCACGTTGCACATGGAAAGCATGCGAGGCCCAGGGTTCGCAGCTTGAGGATCAAGTGTGAGAGCGAACACAGAGTCCGCCAGCAATGGACAAGGCTTTCAGCGTCGAGTTATGTTGGATGAAAGGCTCCACGTTGTCGATGTCCCCGGGCAAGACGGCATTCAATCAATACGGCACACGAGACGTAGCTTCAGCTCCTTGCTGCAGTCCTCGTGATTGTCTGTCATTATTCTACATATCGAATCGATGGGTTTGGATCGCTCCACAACGCCGAATCACTATTGAGGGTAAGGCTAGGTTCATCGCGAAGCCTTTGACCGAGGGAAGTTGCAGCCAAGTCAGCGTACGTACAATAGCAACGCACTCTTCGGGACACGGAGACCTCAAAGACGGAGGACCATCGGCGGCGGCGGCGGCGGCTGCGGTATTTCGCGGCTCTTCTTCTCCGGAGAGAACAGGGCATACCCTGCCATCTCGTTCCGTGAAACATGTTCACATAGCAGGCTTCGCCACCCCCCTCCACCAACGTTCGAGATCGATCCATTCGCACCTTGTTGCCCGACTTGATCAATTATTCCTACGCCGAGTCGAGAACTGCTGAGTTCTAAGAGCAGAGACACTTACGAAGATATCATCACCACTGCTGACTTGGAGACTTTGAGGGCCGCCGAGGTCTGTAGCGGTAGCGAAAATGGGACCCAGAAGGGAAGACTGAAGACTAGCGGGAGTCAATGTGTGGAATGTCGCGCAAAGTATGTTCTGGACAACGATCTTGGGCATGCAGAGCCTGTCAGGCTGAACTAAAGGGACTGGGATATATCATGGGGAAAGACACGGCGCTTGTGAATTGCAGGGAGACGATCGTGAACAGAATATAGCGCTCGTGGGCGACTCTACATCGGTTGGATACTATGGAGGGTCCATTGACTACTGGTCAGTCCGCAGATATGACACTGGCTTACGACCAGAAGGCCCGGATGAACTCCATGTGCAACGGCCAGCTTCGGGCAAACGCTGCACTGGACCGTTTGACCGAAACCACCAGGAAGGTCCGGCCAACTTTCTGTACCATGTCCTGCTTCACTGGAGACAGCCGCTTCACCGCGAAAGCCGAAAAGTCCCGCAATGTCGCGATTATGCGATGATGACTTGCCAGGAATTCCCCACCAATATCGGCAGCATTATCTCCAAGGACCGCTCGTATTGCGCACTACGCTCGAGTCTCGAAGACTTGAAGAAGCTTTACTCGCTGCTCCGACCGGACCCTGCATACAATAATATGGAGGGATGGCCTGGCACGACGCAATCTTTCCGGAGCACTAGATCGTTCTTGGTCTTTCCGTCCACCATGATCCGGAGGACCACCAGTTGATGCTGCTAATGGTGTCACCGCTGCGGCTCTGTTGATGCGGCATTTTCATGTCGATGGGCGATCTTCTCGGTCTCGCGCTGCAGCGTTGCGGTTGCGGCCTGCGGCTATAAGATAGTCCACACCGTCCCTTTTTCAATCGTACTTCTCACATCCAGCTCGACGAACAACCTCCATACCAGACTGCAAACAACGAATCGAACCAACAAGCAACAAATCTTCCAACACCACAACCATCAACATTATTATCAAGTCCACGCGAAGATGAACTTCTCAATCCTTCTAACGTCGGCCCTCCTCGCTATTTACGCTACGGCAACCCTAGTGCCAAGTTACTGCTTGGACTATTGCGAAGGAACTGTCTTCCCTTGTCATTGCGTATAACCTTCTCGATCGTCCAGACATGAGACCAATACTAACTTTCCGTACTTCGTGCGAAGACCTCGATCCAAATTGCCACTAGACAATTCTCTTTTGGCAGGGTGCGTAACGACGAGGAATCGGCTTTCGTATCCGCCCGGTCGTAGCAGATCGCATCCTCCGCACATAAGCCATGGGAGTGATCCGAACGCGGCCTTGCTTCTCTTTCTTCTTTCTCGACTGCCTCTTCGCCCAAAAGTTCTTGTTTCTCCATTACTATCGCGAAAGACGATTGCGATTTACCACGCCAAATGATCCACGGAACCGATTAGCTTAGCAATCGTTACTCAACGAACTGGACCTCAATTCTCGCGGCTTCGGCCCATCTCGCTTTCTACACGTCTGAGAGCCTTGGTGCCAGGACGATGCGGCTATTCCGTAAGAGGTGACGAGAACGGATTTAATAGTCCGACATTGTATATGTCTTCGCTTTCCCGTATTGAAAGGTTCTCGATGGACTCCGTACTTGGCCGATCCGAAGGTTGTTGAAGAAGGTTGTTGTCGTTCTCTGCTAGTTACTCTATGTTTCGATAGAATGTAGCTCTCGATAGGCTGATACCACACGGAATGGGAATTAGTAATATCCATTCAATGGAGATGTGAACGAGATTATGTACACCGGCCTTTTTGGCGGCATCCACGGAAATTGTGCTTCGCGCGAGCATTGCCGCAGTGTTGCCAATTAGCAGGAGAGCGCGGTCCACACCGGGCAGGGTGAGAGTAGATGTTCTCGGATCGTTTAAGCCCAGGTGCACGATATTTCTGCCATATCCTGGTAGTCGTGCGACTTCCTCTCGCCGTTGTGAGCTTAGACGGAAGTGGACGTTGAAGGAGCTTTTGGGATCTTCAATCCCCTTGTGCCGATCTGGACCGTCGGGTTCAAATAGAGGAGCAGTAGCAAGATACGGATCAGCGTGTTTATCAAGTCTCGCACACCGCAAGCGGTTTGTACATCGGAACAGAGCGAAGCGAGCAGAGATACATCTAGTGGATAGTTCCAGGTTGTTCCTACAAGAGCAGCAAACGATGTCCGGCGGAGCAGCCTAGCCTAAGAGCTACCCTTATCGTGCTGAAATATCTCCAAAGCTACTACAGCAAAGTAAGTATAGATCTTCTGACGGCAGTGGATCCATTGCTTGCAGACCTGGTGTGCAGAACGTGACGATACTGTAAGTAGCCTGCTAGGCGTCGTTGCTATCTGCAGTTGATTCCTTGTCCGTCTATGTTTGGTACGAAATTTCGATTTCTGACGCAATAGTAGTAGTGGTAGTGGTGGTAGTAGTGGTGGTAAGGAAGTGATGTGCGAAATCCGAAATCCAAAGGGCCTACTTTGACGTATGGGCCACCATCTGCCGCCGCGGGTCCAATGACAAATTTCAAATCCGATATCGCACGACTTTGCAACGCTGTCTCTGCTTCTCCCGTCGTGTCTGCCATGTTGGCTTATAGTGTATGTCGTTGCCCTTGACGCTGCTGTCGCCCTTGCCTGGATCGTGCGGCTTGGTACTGAAGATGTATCTCAAGCCTTGATCTTCCGGCAGCCGAGAACTGAGCTATATAGTTTGCACGTACTGAACGCGAGCCAATCACAGCTCAACATTGAGCGTAGTCGACTCCATCATGGTCTAGTGGTAAGGCCTTCCTCCATGGTCTACGGTTCCTCCCACCGTTCATAGCTGACAGTTACCGTAGGCTAGGATTTCTCGCTCTCACTGCTTCGGCACTGGTCCGAGGAGGCGTAAGTTGATCCCCGGAACCCGTTGCCTCAGGCACGAACTAACGTCGCTCACAGCGGGGTTCAATTCCCCGTGATGGAATAATTGTAGCTAGGCTACTGTTTCTTTTGCCTTTTTTACCGAAACATTTACCCAAAACGGCGCTAGCGTCCGGGCGGTCCCTTTTCAGAAGGAACGAGAACGACCAACCCGTCGCTAACACCACGCCAAGGCTAGGATTTCTCGCTCTCAAGGCTCATACCTGTGGACCGAGGAGGCCGGGGTTCAATTCCCCGTGTCGGAATAATCACACCGCGAGGTGTGCCATCTTTTTGCGAGTCTCTTGCTTGATGAATTATTACGCATACCGCGATTCGTTTTGTAAGAATGCGGGCCTGAAGCCGCGCGACGGTAACTTGACCCAACACAAACGGAACGATGTGAGCCGTCTAGTAACACAATCGAGCGTTTCGCGACCAATCGGCTCATATGTACGGAGTACGGACCCGCATGAACCCAGTCTTCTGCGTGAAGCTCTTGAACGGCCTCTCCAACCCGTTGCATGATCTTGAATCTTTCATTTGGTGGGAAGGAAGGATCAGTTTCAAGCAGCGCAAGCAAGGTATCTCGGAACTGAGGGTAGACGAGTGTGCAGTCTTCACTGTTGGAGTCCACGTGCATGCGAAGTGATCGAGATGCTGGGATATCGTCCGCCATGCGATGAGACAAATCGAACACGTGCTGCGATACTCTTTTGCAGATGAAGTCTTTGCCCTGTGATCTGGCTGGCTTGTCAGAAAACGGCCATCTGTATGCGAAAGGCAGACACGGACTCGGTCTTGAAGATGTCAAACTTGCTATCTTGAGGATGCCGCCTGAGCAGTGTGCCGCGGTCGTAAATGCGACCAGAGTCGCCGACCAGCGCGGATCTTATCCTGGCACCGGTCATTCTTGGGCGCGGATAGGCGCAAGGCCGAGCGGCGCAGCAACGCAGTAACATTGGAGGCATCAAGAGTCGTCGGAGCCTGTCTTAGATACTAGCGTTGGCAGCATGGCGAGATGTACTATCTCCTTGCGGCCAGAGTGAAAGAACCAGATGATTGGCTTTGCAAGCCGTATCCTTGACTGGATCAACGCCTGAGCCGCGTGGAGCACGGAGGCCTCGAACATGTTCCTCAAGGGCGTCGCCCGGATCGTCGCCTTTGGTTCGAGGTTGAAGGACGAATGCGCCAGCTGTTCGTCGCCCGTGACCAGACCTTCATTCCGTGCTGATTTGTGCGCCTCAGCCCGACAGAAGGCACAATCAACAACGGTCACTGCACGCGACCGACACGCGCACAATCAGCAACAGAGACATGTTACAAACCGACTCCGGGACCCGGTCTAGTGAGACCAAAACGACCGAGCTCAAGATGGCAAAGTCAGACTCGAGCGTGCCCGTGGAGTCGGAGGCGGCGCAATTGAATCGCATGGTCATGAAGAAGCTACGCAAGGCAATCGATGCAGACCCTGAGGTGGACCTGGCCTCCAAATTGCCCCTGAATTATTCCTCTCGGCTTGCTCGTCGCAAGACGGATAGTACGTGCATGGCATCACCCTGGAGGCAGTGGTGTCACTCAACACTGACGAAGCCTAGGCAGCATTCAAGACGACAACGTGCCCTCGAAACACGTCAAACAAGACGAGCGAGATCTCGAGTTCCCGCCAGATGATGTCCGCAACAAGCTCACGGGCATCAACTCGGCCAGCGTCGTCTATCCTTTAGCGGAATCCACTCAAAGCATCCTGCGCAGCAGCTCGGACAATCTCTCTTTGGTGGACCAGATTCACAGGTTGATCAGACCAGCCCGGGTGATCTGGAAACCACGATTTGGTTCTCATAAAATCGTCCTTGCTGCTAGTTCAGCGATCGCCTTGAAGATCATCCGAGACATGGAAGACACGACGGAGTACACGATGCTCCAGTACCTGGAGAAGCATTTGCCCGAGGTTCCAGCGCCCAGACCACTCGGTTTAGTTGCGTTTGGAAATCGTTATTCACTCCTGTTCATGTCTCTCATGCCCGGAACAACGCTGGAAGCGGTCTGGTCAAGCCTTGACCACTCATTGAAGTGCTCGGTCCAGAAGCAGTTGAATGACATTTTCACTTCTCTACGCTCATTCCGTCCCGGCTATAGCAAGATCCTGCTGGGCGGCGTCGCGGGCGAAGGGTGCAAAGATCTACGAAGGCATGTCCGCTCCACAAAAGAACCCATCTGGACAGTCGAGCAGTTCGATGACTGGCAATTCTCGAACCCGCACTTCGGAAGCTCCATCTATATCGAAGCACTTCGAAAACTCTCTCCGCCGCTGCCGCCTGAAGTGGTACTCAGTCACAACGATCTACGACCGGAGAATATTATGGTGGAGATGACAGACAGCGAATGCAAAGTTACCGGCATCCTCGATTGGCAGTACAGCGGCTTCTACCCTACATATTACGAGTCGACAAAGGTCATGAACAGCATGGCGCCAAACGAAACCAACGACTGGTACAGCTACATTCCAGATTGCATCTTGGCGGAACGAAATCCACAAAAATTCTTGCTCGATACAGTCTGGTGGAAGTTCGTGGAATGATCCATCGCTTCACGGGCCCATGGGCCACGATTGCGTGCCGGCCTTGGTCGCGGTCCGACCCAAGCCTTTCTCCTGCTTGCTCATTCGGATCCACGTTTGTTCTTGAGCCTCCTTTTAGCCTTCTTGTACGATTTGTCGTCCTCATCAATGACGCACTCTTCTTCAAGCTTCTCCAGGATTTCCAGGACTCGACAGTCTCATTGTCAACCTCCGGCCTCCGTAGCCTCCACGGCCTTTTCGAACTCTGGCAGGTCACGGTCCATGAACTCTCCAAGATAAATCGACTCCACGAAGCGTCCAGAATTCTCGGGCACGGCTTTGACGACGTTGCGCTTGAATGTGCCATGCGAGCCAACGACCTCATAGATGAAGGTGGTGTCGGTGTCGGTGTTCTCGATAGCAAGGGCCCAGTGCCGATAGTTGCCATACTTGGGCCTGTATATGACAGCTCTGATGCTCCAGCTGGACTAATGGACGGTCAGCAGCAGGCCGGTAAAAGGGGATATATCTGTCACGTGGCGAGTCATACCATTTCCGTAAGGCCTCTGCGTTTCAAGGTAATGTATGTTTGATCTTGTGCAGCAACGCTCGAGAACGACGCTTTACAGCGAGCTCGTGCGGCACCGTGAGCCAGACTATATGGTCGGATCTGCCTGTCATCTGGAAGGATGGTGATGGTTGCCGCGCGTCAACTACACCAGGCCAGTCGTGTCCAATCTACAGGGGCTAGTTTCATCGGAGTGCAAGGAGTCAACGACCATTCGACCTTTGACTGCAGGGATCAAATGTAAGCGCTGCGTCGCCGTTCTGAATGCAACCACTTCGCGCGCATGTGGTCGTTTTCTGGCATCGATAGCTGCCGCGGAGGACACTATCTGTGCATTTCAGGTCTGATGTCTCTTTCCTACCGAGGTCTGACATGCGGCGCAGCACTCGCTGTTGGGTGTCGAATCGCCTTACTGAAGAGACTTTTCTCAGCGCCTTGGTCCTGACCAACGCTGTGTGCTTTGCAGGCCCTCACTACGCTTCAGAATCAAACATGAGCAGCTGAGAATATGGCATTTTGTGCAGCTACGTGGATTATGGCGTGCGGTTGCTCGGTCTCAACTATTCACCAGGACGCATCATCGAGATTTCTATGAAGAACAGAGTTTCGCCCTTCTTCAGACAGCCCCTAGGTGCTTCGCCAGGAAGCCATCTTCCTGATCCGATGCAGTGGTCACCGCTCTGATCACCTTCACGCTCTCCCCTAAAGCACGACCGGCGAAAGCCTCATCCGTCCCTTTATTAACACCGCCGCCCAAACCGCCACCACAACTAGAATACACCCCAGACTGAACACCAAACTACCTCCGAAGATGATCGAGTGCCATTTCCACGCACTACCCTGATTCAAGTCCTTCGTCGTAACCACAGCCGCCCAAGGCAAAACCCACAACAAGTTGCTCGCCAACGACTGATACCAATACCACCGCGCCCGAGTCGCCAGCAGTATCGTGGCCAGCTGTGTTGACACGGCGTAGCAGATGTAGCACCAATCGATTGTCTTCCACATGTGCTCGGTGATGGCCGCCACTTCGTCGTCCGCGGAGATGAACAGTGCGAATCTGCGGGCGGCGTAGAAGGAGAGGAAGAGGCAGATTGGAACCTCAACTGCAAGTCCGATCGCGAGGGATGTCAACGCTGGGCGGACGATGGCAAACAGAGCTCTCTTCGAGGCGTAAGGACGATCCGTAGATGCATTGATGTGACGCCAAGCTCCCCATGCGTGAGCCACGAAGACCAGAGATGTTGCTTCGAGCGCTTGCACAGGAACCATGACCAGGCCCCAGCGGATGGTGTTGAAGACTCCCCAGGCGGTTGCGTAGGTCGCGCCGAGAGATACCACGCCGCTGACGAGCCAGAGGTAGAGAGCATTGCGGAGAGCCGATTCCGTAAAGGTGAAGAAGCCAGGACGAGCAAGGATGAGCATCGCCTTGAGGGATGGCAGGTCTGATCGTGGCGAAGCCTGGTTGTGAGTGCGCAACTCGCGTTTCGTGGTCCAGATGAAGTACGCCAGACCGGAGAAAGAGGCGATGAGGGCGCATGCCAGCTGCGTTGCGGCTTGGGTGTTGACTGTCGGGGTGATTCCTTGTACGTGGAACTTCGAGATGACAATCATGTCCAAAACAATGTTGACAGCAAACTTGACTGAGCTGATGATGAGCGGCACGTCCGGCTGATCCAGCGCTCTCGTAGCGGAAGCCACCGCCGTCTCGATGGCAGACGCCAGCGCCGAGAAGGCAGAGATCTTGACGTAGGTGAGAGACGCTTCTCGAACCTCTGCCGGAACAAACGCCTTCGCGAATTGCTGAGCCGCAGCGACGAGAGCGATTGACATGATGCATCCAAGAATGCTCTGGAAGAGAATCAGGGTGTAGGACAGACCATGCCTGGCCGAGAGTGTGCGGTTCGACTTGTCGCCGATGATGTTCCATGCTGCGCGTGGAAGTCCTTCATTGAGGACTTCGGTGATGACGCCGATGTAGGTGTAAACATCCGTGGTGACGACCATAGACGAGTCGATGTTGGCGACCCAGAGTTTGGCGAGAGTGGAGTAGAGTGCTGGGAGGATGAAAGCCACGAGGTTGAAGACGAGTGTGCCATAGTAGGTCGATCGGCTCAGAGGAGATCGCGAAGCAGTCTTGCCATCGTTGTTGGTTTCAAGGTCTGCCGGCTCTGTGTTGACGGTGGTGGTCTGCGCCTTGGAATGGCCCAGGGGGAGCATGGTGTACTGTGCGCAAGATGCGGATGTTCGGATGAGAGTTTTCTTGCCAGCCGCAACATCCTTATACTTTGAACATTTGCTGAGGCGCCTTGCAGTGTTTGCACGCGGGGCAGCGCGCAAGTTCGCCCTTCTTCGCGAACTTGCATGTGAATAGGGCTAGCAATCTTGGTATGGCTGGCTTTCTCGAGCTAGCAAACCAAACGCCCACACGGGTGTTTAGACACATCTCTCTTCTCGCCAGTCGTGGCCGCGGTGCCTGCTTGCTGGGATTTCGGCTGGATGGTACGCAGTTCATCAGTCCGCGGACATCCTTTTTCTGCGATGGTCAAAGGGCTGGGGGATGAATATCACGGCAAAGAAACCGGAGAGCCACTTTTTGAGACCTGAAAAGGTCTGACTTGCAACGTGTTCCAGTAGTGTGTATCTAAATGCTAAGTCAACAAGACAACAAGAAGCAAAATCTTTCTCAATACTAGAGTCCTGTCTGTTCCTCATGCAACACCAACTTCATCGACAACACCAGCATCACCATCCCTGCTGATCCAACCAGTCCAGCCTGATCTTCACCGCGCGCTCGTGGGCATGCAACTCCTCTACACTCGCCAGCCTCATCACTGCATGTCCGACATTCCTCAATCCCTGCTCTGTCAACTCGGAAGATGTAATATGCTTGACGTAACTTGATAGGTTGACACCGGAGTACTGCTTCGCATAGCCATACGTCGGTAGGCTGTGATTCACACCAGCAGAGTAGTCGCCCACGGATTCAGGCGTCCAAGGTCCACAAAACACCGAGCCGGCATTGAAGACGTACTTGTCGCGCGCGGTGGCGGGCGAGTCAATTTGCAGGATAAGATGCTCAGGCGCATAGTCGTTGGAAAGCCGCATGGCTTCTTCGATGGTAGGAACAACAAGTGTCGAGCTGTGGGAGATGGCGCCCCGGACGATATCAACACGAGGCAGTTCCATTGCTTGTTTGTGGATCTCGTCGTCGATGGCTTGAAGGTGAGATTCAGAGAGGCCGACGGCGATGAGGATGACTTGCGAGTCAACACCGTGTTCGGCTTGCGAGAGGAGATCGGAGGCGACAAAGGAGGGAACAGACGTGCTGTCTGCGATGACGAGAACTTCAGAAGGACCGGCGGGCATGTCGATGCTGACGTTGGCGGATGTGTCGTTGGAGACGATCATCTTAGCGGCGGTGACGAATTGATTACCAGGTCCAAGGATCTTGTCGACTTTGGTGACGTTCTCTGTGCCGTATGCGAGGGCTGCGACGGCCTGAGCACCACCTGCGAGGACAATGCTTTCCGCGCCAATCTTGTGAGCAATGTAGACGATTTCGGGGGTGATGGAGCCGTCTGAGCGAGGTGGCGAGGCGAGGACAATCTTGTGGCAGCCAGCAACCATGGCAGGGACACCCAACATCATTGCGGTTGATGGCAGTACAGCAGTCCCGCCCGGAACGTAACAGCCGACGCGTTCAATCGGACGGACGAAGCGCGAGCAGACGATGCCAGGCATGGTCTCGACTGAGAGAGGTTTCTCCTCCTTTTGCGCGGCATGGAATTTGCGAATGTTCTCGTAGGAAATGTCGATGGCCTCCTTGGTTTCTGGCGTGAGCTGCATCAGCTCGGCTGGGAAGGGTGCCTTGAGTACGGGCGATGTCAGGGATGTCGCCTTTTCGAATTTGTGCGTGTATTCCAGCAGTGCCTTATCTCCTCGCTCACGGACATCCTTGATGATAGGCTGTACGATGCCCATGATCTTGTCGGTTGATCGTTGAGAAGGTCGTTGCAGTACCGAGGCGATTGTCTCTGCCGATTCTTGGTTGGCAAAGTATTTGCGCATCTCAATTCGACCATCCTTGCTCAGCCCAGCGGAATCGTCTTTGGCCTTGGAGGTCGACGCTGCCTCCTCGACCATCTCCTTGGTGGTGCCGTTGGTAGCACCGTTGACACCGAACTTCTCCGCATACGGTCCTTTTGCGTCGCCCCTTCTCCTCTTCACTTTGACACTCTTGGCGTCTAGGTTCCTCTCAATGTCCTCCAGTGTTACGCCAGCTGCAATGGCCTTTGTAAGAGTGAAGTACAGCACATCAGCAGCCTCCGCCGCAATGTCCTCCTTCGACTGTGCCTCGCAGAGCTCCGCCGCCTCTTCCATAATTTTCGCATGGACCATGTTCGGGTCGTTGAACAGGCGTGCCGTGTATGATCCCTCCGGTGCTGACCTCTTCCTAAGTTGGAGCGTCTTTTGCAACTTCGACAGTCCTCGATATGCTCCAAAACATGTCGCCGTCTGCAAGTGACAGAAGCCAGCACCCTGCTGCCGAACCACGAAGCTCAAGCAATCCTCATCACAATCCGCCTCTACTCGCACAAGCTCCTGCCAATCTCCACTGGTGTCGCCCTTCCTCCACAGCCCGCGCTTCCTGCTGTGGTATACGCCTCTTCCAGATCGCAAACTCTCGGCAACACTCTCCTCGTTGCTGTAGACCAGTCCCAGAGCGATCCCTCGCTCATCCGTGACCAATGTTGTGAAAAGGCCATCCGGTCGATCGCTCTTTGCGCGTGACAATAGCAGAGGAGCAATGCGGATATCACCATCCGTTGCCTCCGCAGCGACGGTGAGTTGCTGTGCCGGTATGATCGGGATGGCATCTTGCTGACACAGCTCCAATGCGTCTTGCTCGGACATGTCCGCTTTGGAAACGTAGACCGGCGGCCGATTCTTCCCAAGCTCTTTCAAGATGAGGCTGACGGCATGCACGCTGCCGACATTCTGCAGAAACAGTCCGAAGCTCGTGCCTTCCAGGGCATTGGCTTCATCGCCGGAGGATGCGGTTGGGTGGTAGACAATGCGATTGAGATCGAGGTTCGGGACGTTCTGCAACGTCGCAGCTTGCTGGCCAGCCACGAAGACCTTGGCCGCGCCGGCATCCAGCAGATCGATTATGTCCTGCTGAGATTCGAGGCCGGAGACCTCCAGGTGGACAGCATATCGGCCGACGGTGTCCTTTAGCAGTTGGAAAGCTGTTTCGATGTTCGCGGGGGTGACGGTCGTAGCGAGGCCGCCCGCGTATGCGACTTCCTTTGCATTTTCGATCTGAGCAAGACCAGTGTATACAGCGAGGTCGACGGCGGCCAGATACGGCGGTGCACGCTCAGAGGTGGCCATGGCGAATGAAAATGTGGTGGTTGTGAAGGTCGAAGTTGAGTCAGAATCAAAAGATTGTCAAGGTGGGACTTTTGGAACCCCACGTCGTCATCAATTTTGGGTCGATTTCTTTCCTGTAGAACCAAGGTAAGGTATCGTGTTCCCTATCGCGACAACACCACCTACATCTACCTCATCTCAAAATGGTTGTGAGATGTACCTGTCTCGGGTCGTCTCATCGAGACAAGCATTCGCGCGCAATTCCAGACTGAGACGGCCTCTCAATGGCTTGCATTGGAACCAGAAGGCTCAGACCGCACGACCCGACGTATCAAGCTTCCACTCCACCAGTAGACGACAAAGCGACTCGGGTCCTGTATCCTCACTCCTCGCGGACACGCTACCATCCTTCCTCGTCCCTCCAGTCGTCTTCACTGGCTTACTGGTGGCACTATGGACCTACAAAGCCTTCATGACGGTCATCGGCCAGAACAAGATCATTTACATGCCGTATATGCCGCCCTTCACTCGCAGCGAGGGATTGGCTGACTACACGACCCTATGCAAACCGGTGGATTGGCGGCATGAGAAGATCCGGTCGCTTGATGGTACTAAGCTATCCATCTGCGTCGGCGAGCTTCCTCCAGCCGATCAGGAGCAGGTCGCAACCGCCAAGAAGCATTCGAGGCACGTCGTGATCGTGCATTTCCATGGGAACGGCGGTTCTCTACCGCCACGTCTGCCACTGTTGTCAAACCTGTTGAAAGCTATCCAGCATCAAGCCAGTGCCGCTCGGATTGATGCGAAGTTCACGATGGTCGCTCTGTCACCAAGAGGCTACTGGAAGTCCTCGGGGCGTGCTTCGCAGAAGGGCATTGAGCGCGATGCACAAGCTTTGCTGCAGTGGATTCCAGCTCATCTGCCTTTACCAGAAGATGGACACATGCACTTCATTCTCTGGGGCCAGTCGCTTGGTGCTGGTGTTGCGACATCCGCTGCCGCGACTTACCTCACTCATTCCCACGGCTACGCTTCAGCATCACCTCCCATACTTGGCCTACTCCTCGAAACGCCATTCACAAGCATCAAGTCGATGCTCTTGACTCTCTACCCACAGAGATGGCTGCCCTACCGACATTTGCATCCATTTCTGTGGAATCACTGGGATAGTGAGAAGGCACTGGCGAGGGTCGGAGGACACTTTGTTCCGCAAGGCCGAGCTTCGGAGGCACCCAAGGTCCTGCTCATGATCGCGGAGAAGGATGAAGTGGTGCCGGCCGAGGAGGGAAGGACGCTCGAGCAGGCTTGTCAGAAGGCAGGGCTAGACTGGCAACGGAGAGATGCAGCAGGAGCATTGCACGTCGATGCCTTGGCGAAGAGTCAGGGTAGAGATCAAGCTGCGAGGTGGGTTGTGGATGTCGTGAAGGCGCGGTACGAGGAGGCAGCGTAACGTGCCGTGCTGTCCGTTTCATGCCTGATTCGTATCGCAACGTCTGGTCTGGTCTGCGATGTCGTTTCAGGCCAGCAGCCCGAACCTGCGAGCATGAATTTATGCATTGATGTTAAGAAATATTGATTGTACATGTGCTAAGCCAAGTGCAGTAAGGCGTCGCTGCACTCACACGGCTCAACGGCCCATCTCGATGGCAAGTATACAACACCTTCCTCGCTCACACCACTGGCTTCTAACAGTTGCATCCTTCCTACGATCGTCCCGTCTCGCTGTGGCTCTCGCTCAAGCACACCAAGTCCGGTCCTCTGATCGGCCCATCGCTTCGTCGTTCGTAGGCGAACCCCAACCCCTCACATTTCCTGGATATGTAAAACTACAAGTCGTCAACTGCACCTCACCATTGCGAGGCGTTGGCCGTGCGAAACCATTTGGAGACCGTCTCGGCTCAACGGACGTTCAAACGAGGTGCGGCCACCCCACCGAGAAGCGGTCCGCGGCCGTGAGCGACACTTCCACCTCCATCGCTGCTTGATCGGCTATTGCCTGTACTCGGTCTTCCTTGCGTACTTGGCCTGCCTTGTGTGCTCGGTCTGTCTCGCGTGCCCAATCTGCCCTTTGTGTCCAATCTTTCGCCACGAAGGTCGGCTTCTATCGCTCGCTTTTCCGGCCAAAGGAGACGGTACAACATAAACTGTCGAGTCTGGATCGTCTAGATGTTGTCCGTGGGCTGCCCTGGGACCTAAGCAGTCTCGTCTCCGGAATCGCCTTTCGTTCACAGGGGTTTCAATGAACCTACGTTCTTTTGCCGTCGTAGGAGAATCTTGCCAGACCAATAAGGATACACTCGAGGTTCGATAAAAAGACATACCTCTGAGACGTGTCTACAACGACGAGTACGACCACAAAGCTCCAAGACGCGACTACACGACTACGACTTCGCTACTTCAAGACGCGACTACTACTACGCTGCTCTACTTTATCTTCGAGACGCGCCCGAGACTCGTGACTTCGAGTAATTTTCCTTTGCTTCAAATAGTATATGTACTGAATTTCGAGTAAGACTTCGAGTAAGTAAGTTTACTTCGAACAATTCTACGTTACTAAATGCAACTGAATGCATAAGTAGTACCAATTTACCTCGCGGTAGGTATCCCTCTCTTAAAGGCGTGACAGTACTCCATTAGGGGTATAAGGCGTAAGAGGAGGCTTTCGGCGGTGTGAAATCGGCGGCGTCGATAGAGGGAACAATCGACGTCGAGAACATCTTTCTCGAGGGCGTGAAAGAGTCATCTCGGCGCCGTAAAAGCACTCTCGGCGGCGGCGTGACAACACACTCTCGGCAGCTCAACAGAGGCACTCGGCGGCGTGACAGGCCCATCTCCGTTCCGAACACGGGGAGGAACGAGGAAGTGGTTCCGTCGACTCTGACCAAAGGCACTGCCAGCACAGGACAGACCCAGTGTGAGCACGACGAGATGCACGGAAGTGACATTTCTTGCCATCACAATTTGACCCCTGAGTCGACCGCCTCGCTTGCCTCACTTGCCTCACTTACCTCACTCCCGCCACAGGAGCTAAGGTGGCGCCAAGCTGCCTGTGAACGCCACCGCCTGCCTTCAAGTCGTTACACTTCTCTCCGACAACAACAAAGCTCCGCCGCTTCCCTGACATCACCAACATACCACAACTTCATCCATTGTCGTCGCAGTCTGGAGCACGAGGTGTCCGCGGCTACAACGCCACTCACTTATCAATTAGATAGAAGACATCACCAAGTCTCATCATAACAACACCGGCCTTCCACAACCGCCAACACACACGTCACTCTTCACACTCTTACTCGACCTGCAAGATGGGCGGGGTGTCGTCCAAGACCGATCTGTCGCCAGAAGAGGAAGAGTTGTGCCGACATAGAGGCATCGGCAGGTGCGCGGAGCTGTCACGTCTCGTTGACGCACGCCGAGAGCGCGGCAATAAAGGCACTCACAGACGTTCCGATAGCGTCGTCGTGGTCGAGAAGCAGTCAGTGATTGACAAGGCCTTAGAGCAACCGCGCCTTGCCGCAGAGCTTGACCATGGCCAGGTGGACACTGATCGATCCATCAAAGAACGCACCGAACAGGAGTCTCGTCTTGCGGTAGAGCGTGCGGACCAGGTATGTCTACAGCCTATTAACATAGTGATGATGAGGAAGGTGCTAACGACATATCCAGCAGGAGCGTATCCAGCAGGAGCGTAATCAGCAGCACGCCAGCACGCAGAAGCTCCGCGACCAGGAGAACGCCGAGAAGCATCGCCTCCTGAAGGAGCGAATGAAGAAGGAGCGCTTAGCAACTGAGGAGAAGACTCAAGCAGCTGAGGCGGCGAAGCGACTTGAAAACCTGCGAGGACAAGCTTGGGGAAGTGGCGCGCGGTGGCAGCAAGCTGATGCCAGCAGGCAAGCAAACATTGCCGCGCAGGACAAGAAGAAGCTGGGAGAGCAGGCCGCAGCTCTTGAGGCTCAGGCTGAGAAGAATCGTAGGATCCTTCAGGCGCGTGAGGAGAACTCAAAGGTGAAACAGACAGCACAGGTCACCGGGCGCGATGTGAGTATCACTGTTGCACGGCGCCCCTTTGACACTTCACTAATACGAGCTAGCCATTGCAGAGCACCAACAACAGCGCCAGCAATAGTAGCAACGACAGTACCAAGCGTCCGCCGTCCGAAACATCTGACAGAGTGCCTAAGCGCTCGCGCGTCAGCCTCTCGTCCTCCTCGGTAACTTCGCCAATGTCGGAGTCAAGCAGTCCAGACGATCGACAGCCGCCGGAGTGGTACCTCCTTTTGAAGAGAGATAACAGCCGCAATGCCGACGACTCGCAAGCAGACACGCTGATGAAAAGCTTGAAGAGCCAGATTACAAAGTGCAAGTCCGGCGGCAACGAGGCGGATTTCAATGGCGTACGCAGATGCCTTCACGAACTGGTTTTCCAAAAAGTTCATGGTAAGCTCCTGCGCCAGAACGCGATCCTCCACCAGCACGACGGACTTGCTCGACTGTATGATACCCGCTATTCCGGTGGAGTCAACTATCCCTTCGACGTTCGTGCCGACGCAGAAGAGCTGTACAACAAATGGTCTCGTCAGATCTTCGAGACCGACCTTCTGCGCGGCATTATCGCCAAAGGCAGAGCGGGAGGGGCAGATCGCAATGCTGACAGCATCGATCCTAAGTGGCCGACAGTCAACGCTCGATACCACGGCAATGGCAAACTTCTCAACGGTCAGTGGTGGCCAACCCAGCTTACGGTGTTCCGCGATGGTGCACATGGAGTTACGCAAGGCGGGATCTGCGGCGGAACAGGCCAAGGAGCCTACTCGTGCATCCTTTCAGGTGGTGACGGCTACGAGGATGAGGATCACGGCGACTGGCTGTGGTACTGCGGTACTGATTCAAAGACCGGAGAGCCAAGCGATTACACCAAGCACATGATTGAGAGTTTATCCTCGGGCCGTCCAGTGCGGCTTCTCCGATCCCACAACTGCCATAGCCGATGGGCCCCAGAATACGGCTTCCGATACGACGGCCTCTACGATATTGTCGCTGTGGAGAAGCTGGACCCGCCCGGCTCACTCCGTCAGCGTCACCGCTTCAAGCTCGAGAGGCAGCTCAACCAAGATCCAATTCGCGGCGGTCAGGGCCCGGAGAAGCGTCCTACGCAGCAAGAGATTGAGGCGTATCAGAAGGACAAGCGTTTCAGGGGTGTTGGCGTGAAGGGCAAGAAGGGCACAGTCTTTCCGACCTTCGGTTAGATTGGAAGACCACAATCGCCGGCATGGAAGGTGCAAGACGGCGCCAACATGCGCAGTCATGGAAACAGACGAACGCATCTCGACGAACAAGGCGAGAGCTCGAGACCATGCTGCGTTTCATGTGAGCTTCACACGACGAGAGAGCAAAGAAAGGCTCAGCTGGAGCGATAAAACGTCTGCATGTCTGCATACAATCCGGATTGAGTTGTCTGCACACGCTGAGAATCGCAAGTGGCGAAAGGGGTGAGTTCGGGAACGTGACACGGGAGAGGGACGGTGATGTTCAGTTGTGTCTCAGGACTAGTTCTCACTTTGTGCAGCACGACTACGACGAGACGATACTATCAAGCACTCTCACAAATGCCTTCACTTCTTCCACTGCCGGCAATGTCAGCTGAGATCTCGAAACCAGTGTAACCTAAACTCACCAGTGTTGTAAAATACCATGCTCACTCTCATCACGCCGCCACCGT
Organism: Zymoseptoria crescenta; assembly: GCA_026122155.1. Taxonomy (NCBI): domain Eukaryota; kingdom Fungi; phylum Ascomycota; class Dothideomycetes; order Mycosphaerellales; family Mycosphaerellaceae; genus Zymoseptoria; species Zymoseptoria crescenta. Next base: position 27,189 of record JALRMM010000155.1, on the reverse strand, counting down.
CCTTGATTCCCAACACCTCCTCCACACAGCGATCCGAGTAAAATGCTCCCCATCGACATCCAATGTCGCTCTTCTCTTCCACCTTCTTCACCACTTCTTCATTGTTGAAGCCCTTAATCCCAAATGTCACAACTGGCACTCTCTTCCTGCGATCCGCGGTCGGCTCGCCATAGACTGTGAACAAATCCGGCTTGGACAGCAAGTAATCGATCAGAACCTTTTGGATCACCTCCTCATGCCGAGCAATCTGATCCCAAGATTGCTGCGCCAGCCATCCGGTCACGGTGGGAATGGAAGCAGCCAGTTCATACGACGCCGCAGCAAGCCCAAGCTGGTTCGTCAAAGTGTCCGTTCCATGGAAGTAATGCCCGAGAGAAGTGAGATTCTTCCTCGCTGCAGGCGAAGCGTAGAGGGTGGCAATGTGCGGTCCGTACACCTTGTACCAACTGAAAGCGTAGAAGTCCACTCCCAGATCCTCCACATTTACCTCTCGATGTGGAGCGAAAGCAACGGCATCGACGCAGAACATTGCACCTGGTACTTCATGCACCACTTCCGCGAGAGCTTTGACGTCGTGGATGGTTCCGAGCACGTTACTGACGTGCGTGCAGGCCACGAACTTCGTCTTCGGGCTCTTCAACTTCCGGAGGGAGTCGGGAGTGTGCTGCGGATTGAACTTGCTTCCACCAATGAAATCGCCGGTCCACCACTTCACTGTGCAGCCTTTCCACTTGGCAAGTTGCAGCCAGGCGGAGATGTTGGCTTCATGGTCGAGCTGGGAGAGGATGACTTCGCTGTCGGAGTCGAGGTGGTCGAAGAGGGCCTGGGAGAGATTGCGGAAGAGCTGGGTGGTGGAAGGGCCGAGGACGATGTTGTCGGCGGTGGTGTGCAGGTATTTGGCGACTGCAGAGTGGCCGGCCGAGTAGAGGTTTGTGGAGGACTGGGATACTGGGTAGCTGGCGCCGAGTTGGACATTGGTGGACTTGAGATAGGTGGCGACACTGAGATGGTGTTAGCGACGAGTCGTACGGACGGTTGCCTGTGGACATCTCACGCATCGGCGGCTGGACCTAAGATCTGACTTCCGCCAGCATTGTCAAAGTAGATCTGCTTCTTGTCCAGAGCAGGGAATTGCTTGCGAATGGCGGCGACGTCAAGGTCTGACATTCTTGAGGCTGCTGGAATGGGGTAAGACAGCTGCGACTCCGCTACGAGACGGACGTAGATGCTATGAAGGAACAGCAAAACGATGGTGAAAGGTGTCCGGTCGTGAAAGGATGACATGTGGAGGGCGCAGAAGTCGATAACGACCTTCCTGATTTGGCCGAACTCGGATGAATGATTGTCCGAAGGCCGACGACATTAAACCATTCCACCCGACAACATGCAGACGAGGAGAGGGGGGGTGTTGTGCAGTGCGTTATGGTACTTTTGGAGAGGAAGAACTGCGGTCGTGACCGTCGGATAAATAGTTTAATGGAAGTATCCCAGTTATATGGCTTGGAAGTTGGCGATTACTCTCCAAGGCATATCGATCTCAGGAGTGACATCGTAGTCCGGCCCGCCGACCAAAGCGGAGAAAGATGGCAGACGGGTCCACTGGTCGTTGAGGAGGTTGGAAGACGGCTTGAAGGACACATTGTTGAGGAAAGCGGAGAAGGTCAGGTTTCGCTCAAGTTGCCGGCCGGGTTTCGAGGCGAACGAAGTCTTCCAGGTCGTCGGATCGGTCTCGCGGTCGCCTTGTATGTCGACTGCTTCAGGTGTGCGCTGGACAAGATCGAAGCCACCGCAAATGAAATACCTCCAAGGCCTGCCCCAAGGATGCCGAATTTCGTGCTTCCTCCATTTCCCACAACCTCATTGATCGGCTCGCCAGTGGAGATCCATGGGTCTTTGAGGAGAGCTGCATGATTTTCGCTGTGTCGCAGATCAACATACTGTGCAAGACCGCCGCTGTCGAGCCGTTTGGTGTGTTCGTGGGCGTATTTGGCAGTAGTATCGAGCGATGCAGCACCCTGACTGGAGTCGTGGCTGTTGACTTCCGATGAAGGATGGAAGGGAGTATCAGGAGAAATGCTGCGAGCGGCCACGGCAGCCATGATACCTGATTCTGGGCCGCGAGATGGGAGTAAAAGAGGAGAGGAAGGTGTCCTGACGAGCCAAAGCTGACGAAGGCCATCGTCTTACGTATCTTCCTGGTGATGTCTGGCTCCTGCATCGTCGGAGATTACTGTCTGGGTTCTCGAGCATATTTGGAGCATTTGCCTAATCCAATGTTTGCAGACGACAGGGGCATTGAAGATCTCGTATGTTGTACCCGACACGAGGCTGACTGTTTACATAGAACTAATCCGTGTCAGACTATCTGCGGAACGACTTCATCAACCGTCGATGGAAGCTCCTTCCATCTTTGAAAGATCGTTTTACGCCATGGCAGAGAATGTAATTGATCTGGCCACCGTAGGCTTGAAGCATGGTCGTCTCGGCATGCTAAAGCCTCCCATTCCGCTGTATCCATTCCCTACAGTCAGACTACGCTGGTATCTCTCTGAATCGACTTCTTCTGGGCCAGCTCCTCCTTCTCGTGTATCAGGCCATGACACGGGCACTGCGCCGTCGAACAGTCTCCCTCTTCACACCCAATCTCCTTCAACTCTGGCGCATACCTTTCCGCTATCCACTGGAGTCCGGGCCAAACCACAACATACATCAGTATCCGGAGGAAGATCCCGCACAGCATGTTCCGCCACAGCATCGACACCGCAATCTCGCCACTCCTCCAAGCATTCAGCACCTCGTCTCTCGCACAAGGCCACACATCCTCCCTCTCCTCCATGACCTTTGCCAGCTCACACGAATCCGGCAAGATTCGTGGTACGACTTCCCATCCACCGAGGTCGACACCAGTATACACCAGTATGCGCATTACATCAATGGACAGGTCCCAGGCCAGAAAGATTGTGATGATGATGTACGAAAGGTAGGGTAGGAGACGCCGGTGGGCCTTCCAGAAGATTACGAGCACGATCAATGGCGTGAGAAAGACAATGCATGCGACGCCTGCCTTGCTGTATTGCTTCGCAAGTAGCCTTGTACTTGCTATGCGGCTGTTGGTCCAGATGTCGTCGTCCATGATTGCGGATGTTGAAGATTGTGAAGACGTCTGAGGATGTGGAGTATGTCGAGAACGCTCGGGTTGATGTGAAGTTCGCGGGGAGGATGCCAGTACAGACAAGATGTTGGAGTTGTCCTGCTTACCGGCAGGCCAGGCTGCCATTTTCTCAAACCAACGCCAAGACCTTGCGATAGTGGTACTGAGTAGAGGAGGTTCCACGGGAGAGGCCTTGTGGCACGGAATCTTGATTTGGGCAAGTGATCACCAGTGGAGTGGAGCAGACGAAGCGACTCATCCCAAGGCCAAACCGTAAGTATCCAGGTGCAAGACATCAGCGACAGGAAGCGATGAGATTGCAAACGCCAGCTTTCCATTACCATCGTTGACCCTCTCACTATCAAAAGAACGCATCAAACACCGCTCGGCCCGCACGTCTCCCTCCTACACTTCAAGCCAGAAACTCCACAGCCCTCTTCTTGGGGACCAAGCCACACATGTCCACTCCAACCTTTGTCACCTGAGCGTCCACCCTGCCCACCGCCTGCGCCTGTCCGCCCGTCAAGGCATTCATCGCCGCCTCCGACAAGTTCAGTCCCTGATCCGTGTGGTCGATCGCGAGGATGTAGATTTGGCGGCCGTTCCACGAGACGCTGTAGCATTGGCCGCATGAAGCGCTGTTCCAGCCGGCAATGTCGGAGGAGCCGCCGATGTAAGGCTGGTGATGATGGTGTCAGCAGTGCGATAGGACGGGAGGGAGCGAGGTGGACATACGAAGCGAGGAATGGCGCCGTAGGTCTGGTATCCATATTTGGTGATGAGACCGTTGCCGCCGTCGCTACAGGCTACTCCGGTCATGGGATTGCCGCCATTGTCGTAGCCGGGGTCGTAGCTAACGGTCGTGGCGCCGACGATGCTGGTTGCGAGGAGGGTGAAGGCTGCGGTGATCTTCATGTTGATGGCTGTTGATGCTTGCTGAAGATGATGTTGATGTATGTTGTTGGAGCAGTGGAGAAGTGATGTGGTTGTTGAAGTCTGATATGGACGGAGAAGGGAAGAAGAGGATGGCAGTCGAGGAGACGACTGCCTTCTTCTTATACCTTACGATCATCATCGCTTCCTGCGTTATCGCTATGCGGGCTTCAGTGGTCCTTCCTGCATTGCTGCGTCAGATGCTCAAGGTTGACCTGGTCACGACAGAGCCAACACGTTCGTGCATGAAGAATACGAGCGGAGGTGTCCTCGACATTGGAACCTCGTACGTAAGAACATCCCTGGTAGGCTGCTCGAATGGAATGGTCCCACAATCCGAGACGTCGACGTGTATAGTGCGACCATCATGGGGAGCCGGACATGGCAATGGCAATGCGTCCGGATATTCCTACCAGATGAGCCAATGCCGGCTGCCGTCTTCTCGATGTATACGGGCAAGACCTGCCCTGGGTATTGTGCAACTTCCAAGTTGAATGATCGAGCAACGCCCGCCAGGCCAACAGCCGAGGCCACCCGACCGACGTGTCGAAGAAGATCTGGCGGTCAAGGACAGACGGGAGATGAGATATTCACCAACATGACGCGAGACCCCCCCCACAAGCCCCGGTCACGAAAATAGGTGGAGGCGCGTCCACCTGCTTACTTCGACATCACTTCTCTTCCGACCAACTTCAGCAGTGTACAGCTCGGGAAATCTGCTGTACTCCTCGAAACACTTGTACAGCATCTCGTCTCGATGCTCTGGTCGGTGAGTGAGGTGTTCTTCCGCGGCCTTCCGCTCCAACGCAGAGCCAAGAAGTCCAATGTCGTCAGCGCCCGCCCTTTTTACCGCAGCAACGTGGCGATCCTATAGCATGCCACGGAAGACAGTCGACGAGAGTGCTGTACTGCCGTCGACACAGCTATTGTAGAGCATGCCCTGGTCTTCCAAGTTATCCACTGACACTTTTCCAAACCACCCTGGTCAACTGTTCCAGGAAGGAAAGAAGAATTAACAACAACAACAAGAGACAACATGACCAAATCTAATCTCTACGTTTCCATCTCGTTACCATCGGGCCAAAGCACACCTCACCAGACAACACACATCTGGCTCCTCTCACTCGAGCCGCATCATACCCTGCCGCAACTCCATTCCTCCTCGTCTACCGAGCCCACCCACTTCAACGCAATCCTGCCCTCGGATGGAGCGCCGGCCTACCGCATCGAGACTTCGGGAGAGAACGCCAGTCCGTTCATCCTCGGAAATATTCTCGTGGCGGAAGGAGTCAAAGCGACGGCAGAGGAAGTCGGGAGGTTGCTGAAGGAGAGGTTGGTCACGGGCGAGACTGGACTGCCGTCAGAACATGCTGCCGGCGGCGATCTAGAAGGTGCAGATGTCTGGATCAGGAAAGGTACATTTCCATACTCCTCCATCCTTGTCTCTCTCGCCCACTAACATGGACTATCATAGCCCTTCACATCCTGCAACGACAATCTCTGATCGATCCCTTCGACGTCGGAGAGTTCATGACGTTCGCGCATGCCTATGCCGCGAGACGGGAGCAAGGCGAGACGCCGGATGTGCTGGTTGCGTATCCGAAGTTGAACCCGGACTTTGCGAAGAAGGCAAAGGTCGATGGGCTATGGATGCATCATCGAACGGAGAGGAAGCCAGCGCCGCGGAATGAGGTTTGAGAGGATGAGGCTCTTGTATTCAACCAACGAATGAACTTTTGCGGATGATGTGACCGGGCCTTGGAAATCGAATGAAGACGGCCTGAAAGTGTTGGTCACACAGCCAGCCGGCCGTTGACATTGTTATACTTCGTCGTGGCCATCCCGAACACTGTCGGATTTGTGTATGAATTGCGTTTGGATTCGCTGGCTTGGTCGAATTGATGGCCCACTCGATGGCAGCTCATGAATATTTGATGGACTTTGCGCCGTGGAGCTTGAAATACCGCCTACTAAGGTACCTTTCGTGGTTGATGACATTGCCGAGGACGCAAACCACCACCAGTGACCTCAGGTGCGCATGTCCAACAAAGCCTCGACCTTCTCACGCGCCCATTTGTTCGACCTCACCACTGACCGTCCTTTCCTACCTATAACTGACTTCCTGCTCTCCGGAATGCGGTGACATCGATCCATCCCATCTCCACGACAATAAACCACCGTCACGATGAAGGACCCATTTCCCATTGCTCCACCGGAAGCGCTCATCAACCTCACGCAGCCCCTCGCAACAGCGCTCTCCCTTCCCACCCTCCCTCTCCACATCCACGAAGTCATCTTCGCCTTCTGCTTCTACAACTTCGTCAACGTCGTCCTCTCGCCATGGCTGTCCCGGACATTCTTCCCCGCGACCTACGCCTCCTTCAATCGACGCACGCGCATCAACTGGGACGTGCACGTGGTATCCCTCTTCCAGTCCGTCATCATCTGCGCGCTTTCGCTGTATGTCGTATGGTTCGATGAGGAGCGGAAAGAGACGAGACCGAGGGAGGCCTGGGAGCAGAGGATTTGGGAGTACAGCGGACTGAGCGGGTTGCTGCAGAGCTTCGCGTTGGGATACTTTGCGTGGGACTTTATCATGTGTACGGTGCATGTGGACATTTTCGGCTGGGGCATGTTGGCGCATGCGATCAGTGCGTTGAGCGTATTTGCGTTGGGTTATGTGGGTGTGCGATGTCCGGGGGGCCGCGAGGTCGCAGGCTAACGATTGGTGCTCACAGCGACCCTTCATCTACTTCTACGCGCCGGTCTTCCTCCTCTACGAGCTCTCCTCGCCCTTCCTCAACATCCACTGGTTCTGCGACAAACTCAAACTCACCGGCAGCATCTACCAAGCCATCAACGGCGCCTTCTTGACGGCGACCTTTTTCGCCTGCCGTATCGTCTGGGGCAACATCTCCTCCGTCTACGTCTTTCAGGACGTCTACAAGGGTGTCTTTTACGGTAACGTCACACCTCTGTCGAGACCGCTCCACTTGGCCGACGTGCCTGTTTCGAGCTACACCGTGAAAGATCTGTTGGCGATATACAATGATGAGCAGGGCCAGCGATTCGCGTTCGCAGGACAGGAGAGATTCATTCCACTGTGGCTGGGAGCAATCTATCTGGCATCGAACATCGTGTTGAACAGCTTGAATATCTGGTGGTTTGGAAAGATGGTGCAGACGATCAGGAGTCGATTTGATCCGCCTTTCGGGACCAAGGGACAAGCGAGGGAGGTGCACTACGAGCGACAGGAGAAGGTCAAGATGCAGGGGAGTCCCAGGCAGTCGGAGGATGACATCAAGGTGCATAAAGTGGTGGAGGCGAATGGGTCGAGAGGGATTGAGGTCGAGGGACAGCGAACGCTGAGGACGAGGCGAAAGGCTTGATCGTCATGGGGATGTGAAGAGGAGGCTTGAGACGAGATGAGGCTGTAGAGAAGGTCGCTCGCAAGACAGGGCGAGGGAGTCCGATCGTATTCTTACCTCATATGCTTGCTGCTGAAGATCGCAATCAGAGTGGTGAAGGGTGTATCCAAGTCGAAAGAAGTCAACTTTAGCAGCCGTATTGCACATCGGCTAGCGTGAGCACCAATTTGACCAATCACATGACCAGCCCGACAACCAAACCATCAATGCGCGTCCATGGTAAGGTATGGTGCATTATTGTATGTAGACTGCTGGTCATCTCATCGTCCGATCCATCCCGACAGGCCATCGGAAGGAGATCGATCAACGACATCGTGCGTGCAGGGTTGAAAGTCCTTTTCAATAGAACTACGGAAATCGTTGCGCCTCGTACCTTATTCTTCCACCTCATCTCCTGCCTCTTCCCGACAACCCATCAATCCTTGCCCGAGATATCTTGAACTCTACTTCTACACCAGCATGTCCTCGACACCACCAAACTTCACCATCCGCCCGGCGTCCCTCTCCCGCTCCGACCACGAAACCCTCCTCGACCTCAAAGACTCACAGATCGCATGGCTCGTCTCAGTCGGCAGTTCCGAGCAATGGGGCACCGTTCCCTCTCGGACCGCAAACCCCGCCATCTCCGACCGAACGAAGAAATGGGTCGACCTCAGCGAGCAAGAAGTCCCGTGGACGGCTGGAAGCGAAGAATGGTGCCGGGTCTTCATCGCCGAGACGAAGAGCTCACCTCCCGTGCCTGTTGCAGCTCTCGTCTTGGAAGCGAGGGCGGCGGGGTATGTGCACGAGGTCCTACCGACGCAGGACGAGAGTGATCCGTTTGTGTATCTGACTTACCTGATCACGAATCGTCATGTGGGAGCGGAGGAGCGGCGAGGTGGAGGGGCGGCGATGATTGAGTTGGCGAAGGAGGAGACGAGGAAGGTGGGAGTGAGGAGGCTTTGTGTGGATTGTTTTCGCGGGAACGGGAGGAAGTTGGTGAAGTGAGTATTTGTGTTGTGATTGCCCGAGGTGTCTTGACTGATTTTCGCAGATACTATGAGAGTCAAGGATTCAAGGCTCTGGGCGACTTTCTCGCTCCGAAGCCAGGCACGGATGGGTGGCCTGGGACGGTGCTGGAGATGCGGTTGTAAGACTTGCTCCAACCGTAATGTGTATCGCCTGCTGGTCTCTCCGATGACGGATGGCCTTCACAGCATCTCTGACTTGGACGCAGTGTGACCAAGGTCGCTCGTCGAGGGGCACACCTGAGCAGCTGTTGCCCCAGACGCGAGGACTGTACCTCAAGTACGAAAAGCTCGCCTATCGCGAAAACATCGGGGTCGACCTCGAGACGAGGCCGATTTGGACGCAAGCGAGAAGCTCCAGATGCATCATGTGCTCATTCTGCATGTCACGAGTCTGTTTCTCTCCCTCATCGCTTCACCTTTTCCTCATGCGACTTGGGATTCGGCTTCCATGCTTTGCCATGAAGAGGACGTCCCACTTGCCGGTATAGACCCACTCCGGCAATGCTGGGGAGTGGAGATGCTGTGCGGGTGAGAAGAGGGGAAGCGGTGCATCGCGATCTTTAGCCCGATCACCGCGCATGGCGAGTGATGCGGCTGGGCAAGTAGTCAAAAGAAGTCCATGTCCTGCTCGTGAAATGTAGGTCGGCTGCTCCCTCATCTCTCGCTCACGGTGGTCACTCATAGGAGAAGAAAGGCGTCGCCAGCATGAAGTCTGCCTCCTTGCTTCTCCTTCAAGCGGGAGCTGTTCTGCTGCAGGCTCCGTCAGCAACTGCTATTGCATACACCAACGTCTCCGAGGTGCCTCTCTATGGCCAATCGCCACCCGTCTACCCAGGTCGTAAGTTGAACCACACCAATGACATAACGCCTCACACTAATCATCTCCATCCAGCTCAAGGAACAGGCGGTCCGTCCTCCGCCTGGCAAGCTTCCTACGCCTCCGCTTTGGCCCTCGTCACTCAACTCACCCTCGAAGAGAAAGTCAACCTCACCCGTGGCCATGTGGGAACCTGCGTCGGCAACACTTTCGCGGTCCCACGTCTTGGGATCAGATCGCTCTGCTTGGCCGACGCACCGTCTGGCATCCGCGGGCAGGAATTCGTATCTTCATTTCCAGCTCAACTCACGGTTGGAGCGACGTTCGACAAGGATCTCATGCTCGCGTATGGTGAAGCCCTGGGCGAGGAATATTATGGCAAGGGCATCAACATCGCTCTGCTCCCTGTTGCGGGCCCACTCGGACGTACTGCTCGTGGAGGACGCAATTGGGAAGGATTCGGAGCGGACCACTATCTCAGTGGTATTGGGATGGGCCTCGTTACCAGAGGCCTGCAGAGTAAAGGTGTGATTGCGCAGATGAAGCATTGGTTACTGAACGAGCAGGAGTGGAGGAGATTGCCGAGAGTCGACTTGGGCGAGAGCGTGTCGACCAATGCTGATGATCGCACCATCTGGGAGGGATACGTCTGGCCGTTCATGGATGCTTTGAGGGAGGGATGTGGGAGTGCCATGTGCTCTTATCAGAGGGTCAGTGTATCTGCAGCGGATGTGAGACATGACTCCGCTGATGTGATCGTAGATCAACAACAGCTATGGTTGCCAGAACAGCAAGCTCCTCAACGGCATTCTCAAAACCGACTTGGGCTTTCAAGGGTTCGTCACCTCCGACTGGGGCGCCCAACACGCAGGCATCGCCTCTGCCAATGCCGGTCTCGATCTGGTCATGCCCAACGCCGGCTACTGGGGTGACAACCTCACCCAAGCTGTGACCAATGGATCCGTCTCAAGCACCCGCCTCGACGACATGGTCACCCGCATCCTGGCGACCTGGTTTCACTTCAACCAGGACGATGCTTCTGCATTTCCCGATCCATCCATCTTCAACTACGATACGCAACACCCCATCGTCGACGTACGGGGCGATCACGCCGCTTTGATTAGGAGGATCGCCGCTGCTGGCACGGTACTCGTCAAGAACGTCAACAAAGCTCTCCCACTAAAAGCACCGCGCTTCCTGAACATCTACGGCTACGATGCTACAATCCCCACCGCTCCGTGGAACGTTTCCGCCCGCTTCGGCGGCGGGTATGATGTCAACTTCGGCTGGAACACTTTCGACGGCACGCTCATCACCGCAGGTGGGAGTGGATCCAACACTCCTTCCGGTCTGGTGTCGCCCTTCGAAGCGATTCAACGCCGCGTGCAAGCTGACCGCGGGACGACGAGGTGGGACTTTGTCAATGTCAATCCTACCGTGTATGCGTCCGCCGAGGCGAGCATTGTCTTCATCAATGCGTATGCGTCGGAGTCGTTTGATCGCACCACGCTCGCGGACGAGTGGTCGGACCAATTGGTCAACAATGTCGCGGCCAAGCATAACGACACCATTGTTGTGGTGCATTCAGCGGGCATTCGACTGGTGGATCGATGGATCGAGCATCCGAATGTGACGGCTGTGGTCTTCGCCCTGCTTCCCGGCGAACAGACCGGGAACTCGATTGTGGATGTGTTGTATGGCGATGTTGTGCCGAGTGGAAGACTACCATTCACGGTGGCAAAGAAGGAAGAGGACTATGGACATTTGCTCAACTCTTCTGGCACCGAACTTCCAGATCCATTCCCCCAAATCGAATTTACCGAGGGACTGCATATCGACTACAAGTTCTTCGACCAGCAGGATCTGGATGTGAGATTTGAGTTTGGATATGGCCTGAGCTACTCCGAGTTCGAGTATGGCTCCACGGTGGAAGTTGTGGCAATCGGAGATGGGCCGAAAGACGAGTATCCCGCGCATCTCGCGCCGGAAGATATCCCGCAAGGTGGAAGTCTGGAGCTGTGGGAAGTGGTGCATAATGTCACCTTCTCGGTCAAGAATGTAGGAGATGTGGATGCAGCGGAGGTGCCTCAGTTGTACCTCGCCGTGCCGAACGCTCCGAAGTGGCAGCTCAGAGGCTTCGAAAAGACCTTCTTGAAATGTGGCGAGGAGAAGATGGTGACTTTGGGATTGACGAGGAGGGACTTGAGTATCTGGGATGTGGTGGCGCAGAAGTGGAGGATGCAGAAGGGAACGTATGGCTTGTTCATTGGGGCAAGTTCGAGAGACAAGAAGATTGAGGGTGAGTTGGTGGTGGAGTAGCAGGCGAGACCACGGGATGTCCGATTTCAGCTAGAGATCGCGAAACTGTTTCAAGCAATAAGTTTCGCCAGTCGATCGTTGCCGACATCAAGTGTAGGGCAACGAAGCAACCCCAAACAATTGTGCAAGTTACCTGCAACTCGTCGCTTTGACCTTCGTGGAGTTTGCCTCTTGCAAATACAGCGCAGCTGCGGCACGGCAGTTGAGGATCAGTCGAGCCGGCGCAAAACCAGACACAGCTCCTTGGACTCTTGTTGTGAAAAGCAATCGCATGCCTAACATGCGGTCCGGAGCAGGTCATTGTGCGTTTTCCGCTCCTGTCACAATCCGTTCATATATCGTCAGTGGTAAGTCTCAAATCCACCAAAAGCTTACACTGAAGCTCGTCGAAGCACTTTCCACGTAATGCCACCAACCCAGCGGCACATACAGCGAGTCTCCTGGTCCTAGCATTGCCTCCACGTACCGAGCCTCTTCTGCATGCGGGAACTCATTCTCGTGCCTTCTCCTCGCTTCCCTCCATCCGTCTCCCCTGGTCTCGCTTTGCCTGATCATCGGCCTCAGCACCTGAACGTCAATACGTGATGTATTACTCCCATCCACTCCCATGATATCCTTTCCTCTCGGGTACAGCCTCTCCCGTGCCTCCGGCGGATACAATCGGATGTACTTCCAACCCACGACTTGGCAGAACAAATTGTGCCATGGATCGGTATGCAGTGGTGTTTTGGTTCCCGCTGGGCCAAGCCATGCATTCATTCGCGGTGGCTCGCCGCGATGTGGGAGTGATGTGGCGAGTCCCGGTGTTTGCAGTGCGTCGCCTGTGATCGGAGGTGGAGAAACAGCAAGGAGTGTGGGTTGAATGATGTCTCGGGAAAGTGATGGGATGTGGGCGAAGAGATCGTGTTGGGCCAGGTATGCTACTTCTCGTGGTTGTGTTAAAGAGCCAGACTGGGCCTCGAATGGACCGAGATAAGAGTCGGCGAATTGACCGAATGTGATGATCTTCTGGGACCAGTCGTCTGAGGTATAGGAAGACCCAATCTCGATAGGTACGAGGCGAAGGCCGCCCATCGTGCGGTGGCGAAGATAGCCAAGATCTCTCCATAGATGATTAGCGGGCCAGTCTGATAAGAGTCCTGGAATCATAATGGGCTGTGGCGGTGGAGAAGCGGTGAGATAATCGTTGAAATCATCCTGATCGAAAGACTTTCCTGCCCGGAGGATTGGATTCGGCGTCTCGAGAGCAGGAGCAGGGTCAATGAGGAAGAAGCGTGGGTTTGCGTTGCTACTACATTGCTGTGCTATCGACTCCAGTTCCTCCAGAAGAAAATCGATGACTTGCCGGCGGCCTAGAGCTCCAGCAATGATAATAGCACGGTCGAGCACAGCAACGAGCTCAGCTAGCCATGTCTGGAGAGCAGCCTCGTCTCCGCTCGGCGGCTGTGCTGAGAGCATGGACGACGCAACTTGGAGGCTGGCTTCTTCAAAGAGTCTTAGCCAGCAGCTGTCAACATCATCGGCCTTTTTCGAGTATAGCGCTCGATGTGCCTCTCGGAGGACTTCTTCTGGTCGAACAGCCAGAGCTGAAAGGAGAGCATAGCCACATCGTAGTATTGGGTCATCTTCCTGGTATGCTGGGATCAATTGCTGTAGGAGGAACACCTTCAGACTGCTTCCAACGTGTCCTGGAGATGAAGTCAAACTGTCCGAGTCGTCGTCGAGCTCCATGGCCTCCTGGACGCAGGTCATGATCTCGAGTCGAGGCTTTTCAGCCAGAAGCCCAGTGTCGATTCCTTCATGGCAACAACGATGCGGTCTGAAGAATGACGGTGGATCAGACCGATTCCGTCTCCACGTCTCACTTGATGTGCTGTTCCAATGGAGCAGGTGCCGTAAATATAGCGGGCGTGGACCTGGGTGAAGGAGAGCGAGGCTGAAGTGAAGTGGAAACCGCACAGGACAGGATATCTGTCCCCATCGACCAAGACTTCTGTCCCGTCTAGAATATCCCATGGCTTTTAGGGGCACGACACGAGACGAGGTCGCGGTACAGGTAGAATATGGCAGCGCAGCTTCGAAAAGTTTCAAGACACTCCATCACCAAACACCACCTCATATCACGCAGAACACGACGTTTAAAAGAGCGCGAAACGAACATCACGAAAGAGCTGTCCGCCCACCAGATCATACCAGCGCAAGAGGCGCTTCGCTCCCTCCACGATGCAGGCTCCAGTGGTAGTGATGAGTATGTCTTCTCCTCAGCAGACCACATTGTCAACACACATCAACTAACACACCACAGACACGGCGACGGGTGACCGCAAGACCGGCCGACAAGCACAAACCTCCAACATCACCGCCGCGAAGACGGTCGCCGACATCATCCGATCATGTCTAGGACCGAAGGCCATGCTGAAGATGCTGTTGGATCCCATGGGAGGAATTGTCCTGACAAACGACGGCCACGCCATTCTCCGTGAGATCGAGGTCGCACATCCTGCAGCAAAGAGCATGATTGAGCTGGCACGGACACAAGATGAGGAAGTTGGTGATGGCACGACAACGGTGATTATTCTCGCCGGAGAGATCCTCGCACTGTCCCTACCACAACTCGAACGCAACATCCACCCCGTGGTCATCATCCAGGCCTTCAAGCGTGCCCTCGCCGACGTCATCAAGGTCATCCAAGATGTCTCCATCCCGGTCGACATCAACGACAACGAAGTCATGCGAAATCTCATCTCGACATCGATCGGCACGAAATTCACATCTCGCTACTCAGACCTGATGTGTGATCTGGCGCTGCAGGCAGTACGAACAGTCAGTCACGATGCAGGCGGCGGCAAGAAAGAGGTGGACATCAAGAGATATGCGCGTGTGGAAAAGGTGCCTGGAGGAGAGATTGAAGACTCACGCGTGCTGGACGGCGTGATGCTGAACAAGGACATCACCCACCCCAAGATGCGTCGCCGGATAGAGAACCCACGTATCGTCCTCCTCGACTGCACGCTCGAGTATAAAAAGGGCGAGTCCCAGACCAACATCGAGATCAGCAAGGAGGAAGACTGGAACCGGATCCTGCAAATTGAAGAAGAGCAAGTCCGTGCCATGTGCGACGCCATCATCGCTGTGAAGCCGGATCTTGTCATTACCGAGAAGGGCGTCTCCGATCTCGCGCAACATTTTCTGCTCAAGCACAACATCACCGCTCTGCGTCGTGTCCGCAAATCCGATACCAACCGCGTCGCCCGCGCAACCGGCGCAACAATCGTCAACAGCGTCTACGATTTGGCAGAGCGCGATGTCGGAACCCACTGTGGACTCTTCGAGATCTCCAAGATCGGCGACGAGTACTTCACCTTCCTCACCAAGTGCAAGGACCCCAAAGCCTGCACCATCCTCCTTCGCGGTCCTTCCAAGGACATCCTCAACGAGATCGACCGTAACCTCCTCGATGCCATGTCCGTGGCTCGAAACGTCATCTTCCATCCTTACCTCTCTCCCGGCGGTGGTGCAACCGAGATGGCTTGTGCGGTTCGTCTCTCGCAAATGGCCAAGAGTGTTGAAGGTGTGCAACAATGGCCGTACAAGGCGATCGCCGAGGCGATGGAAGTCATCCCTCGCACATTGATTCAAAACGCCGGTGCATCACCCATCCGAGTGTTGACTCAACTGAGAGCGAAACATGCGGAAGGTGGGAGCACGTGGGGTATTGATGGCGATGCCGGCAAAGTGGTGGACATGCGGGACTTTGGAATTTGGGAACCACAAGCCGTCAAGCTGCAGAGTGTGAAGACAGCAGTGGAGAGCGCGTGTCTGTTGTTGAGAGTGGACGACATTGTCGGTGCGAAGAGTGCAGCTGGAGGTGGCGGCGGAGGTGGTGGAGATGATTGAGGGAGAGCTTGAAGATCTAGGATGAGATGGGCGGGAAAAGTGCAGGGCTATAGAGCAGTGGACCGGAAAGCTTCTTGCGCCGTGAATCGCCTCCCAGGCTGACCGAGTGAGTATTCGCGAGAAGAATAGCGGGTCGAACGTCGGGCGTTCCCAGTTCAAGGCAGATTTTAGCATCGCCTTGATCGGCGCAGTCTCCTGAATGCTCTGAGACTCCAATACCAAAAGACGAAGAGAGACCGACCATCGAAGCATCCCATGAACCCACTCCATTGTCACGATAACACAATTCAACCTGAACAGATGCTACCCAGATTCTGGTCACATCTCATAACTTCATTCCTCCAGACCGCAGCCAGAATGCCTCACACGTAGCCGCCACTTGCAGCCTCTTCATGACATCCTCGTCCCGTTCCGTGATATTTGCTTGCGATGGATCACCACCACCAGCCTCCTGCAGTAGCTCGGCGTACGTCCAACACTTCCTCCCTGCAATCGCCACACACCAAGATCGAACGACTACAATGCCGGGCACTCTTACAGGCCGTCGATACTTGACATCAAGCTGCATCGTGGAGAATCTTGTCGGGTTGTCTACATCGGCCGGATGGGTGTCAAGACAGTGATTGAGCGTAGCAAAGAAGACCTCATCGAATAGCGTTGATACCATGCCGCCGTGGAGGGTGTTGTGGAAACTACACACGCCCGGGCCGCCGAGATGAATCAAGGTGATGAGATCGGGGTCTGTTGTCGTGGAGACCTCGATGCCTGGCGTGGGTTCAGTTGGGAGGATTCGACGGTGCTTGGTGCGGAGTGTGATCCAGTGGGGAATTGTGTCTTTGTTATTCAAGGTGGAGAAGAAGAGACCGTTCGCTGAGCCTTCCATACGGGCCCAAGGTACTGTTGGTTCGTATGCCTTCAGAGAGAGGCATTTCGCGGTGACTGCATTGCTCTCGAAGTGCGAGCGGATGTTCTGCGGTACGTCGTATGGCTGGATGTGCAGTTGTCGGATGGCGGTTTTGGAGTCCATTGGGGGAGTGGTTCTGTCTGAGTGTGGTGAGGGGGTTTGTTCGAGATATGGGAGCACCGGTGTGGTTGAGGTCAAGGGATGTCTAAAAGGTCACCGCTACGTGCGTAAGAGATCGAGGGACATCTTCGGCCGCGGTCGACCAGGGATTAGTGCACGACCTCACCTTGCCGACCGTAGTCAACACGGCGTGCGCTGACTTATACAATGGAGGCCACGATTCGGCTGTTTTCTGCTATGGCGTCCATGATATTGACCTCCGACAAGTTCGATCGGAAGAAGAGGTTGATGAGGGAGTGCTGCTTGCCGACTTACTAAGCTGACGTGCTCGTTCTTGCCATGCTTGCGAACACAATCCCTCCCTTCATGCATCAACATTACTCCAGCCTACAAGCAGATCATTCTCCCGATGGCAGCCCAGTCGAGGAAACCCGTTCTCATCTCAGGTGCTGGTCTCGCGTCCCTCCTCCTGGCCCGCTCCCTTCGCCGCTCATCTATACCTTTCTATGTCTTCGAACGAGACGAGTCAATATCGTTCCGCGGCCAGGGCTATCGCTTGCGTCTGTCAGCCGAAGGACTGGATGCTATCGAGGACGTTCTCGGTCCGGAAGGATTTCCCAAATTCTGGGACAAATGCGGAAAGACTGGAGGAACATCAGGTCCCGGCACCATCGATGTTTTGACTGGCAAGCAGGCTGAAAGGGATGAATCGGACGAGAAGCCAAAGACCGATGCGCCGAAAGCGCCTGGTTCGAAGGAAATGTTGACTTCACGCGGCGACAAGACCATTGGCATCTCGAGAGGAGATATGAGATCGCTCTTCCTGGAGGGATGCGAGCCCTATGTAAAGTGGGGTCATCAAGTCACTGGGTATGAATTGACCGCGAACGGCGTCAAGGCCGTTTTCAAGGATGGATCCAAGTCCGTGGAGGGTGAAATGCTGGTCGGAGGCGAAGGCATCTACAGCAAGGTCGCAAAGCAAGTCTCGCAAGGCAAGCTGAAGACTTACGACACCGGAGCGAGCGGCATCCATGGCCAAGCGCCCACGACCGCCTTCAAAGCGTTGGGTGAAGGAGTCTGGATGCTGGTAGACAATTCCAGAGACGAAGGCAAGGTCTTTGTCATCACGAACGTCAGGCCTGGTGACATGGACGATCCTGATGTCGACTTTGGCTGGACGATGGGCGGCGAACCTGGAGTCATCTCGCCGCCTGATAACGACTTTTCGATCGTTGGAAAGCCGGCCGCAGACATGGCAAAGTCACTCACTGCGAACTGGCACCCTCGGGTAAAGTCTCTCTTTGACAACATGGATGAAGCGAATGCGGCGTTCTGGAAGATCACCTGCAGCACTCCTTCTGGTGTTCCGGAGTGGGCGAACGAGCCGCGTGTGACAGGTGAGCAGTGTTGAATGATGAGCAAGGACATTGCTAACGTCCTCAAGTCATCGGTGATGCCGTGCACAGCATGACTCCTGCGGGTGGCATTGGTGCGAACACTGCGGTGCGAGACTCTGCTCTGCTTGGAAAGCTACTACACGAAGCAGGTGGTTGGAAGGAGGGCTTGACGGCAGAATACGAGAGCAAGATGCGAGTATACGCTAGCGAGGCCGTCGGCTGGAGCTATGGGATGGCTACCAAGCAGTTCGGTATCAAGATCGACGAGGCGACCACACCGACCGTTGGATCGAGCTGAGCGAAGCCGAGTCCTGGCTACCTGATCCTCACCGAACAGGCTGAATGACTCCCTCCGAATTGAGGGACCCTCCCAGCAGCGACAATACGGCATAAACCTCCAACCTTCGGACAAACATCACGAGATATACCACAGCCGTCATTGATGGGCAGAAATGTTTCAAATCAGCCGCACCGATTCGAGCATACTGTTGGACTTTGGTCTGAGCATCGTCGATGAGTCATCCGGCAAGCGGCATGAACGCAGCAAGGCGATGCGGACGTTCTCCCATCCTCAGCTTATTCAGCTGCTATAGTTTGGCCTGAACGAGTAGTCAGTCGTGGCGTTCGGTCTGCAAGACGTTGCTGTCTTCAACGTACCGGTACTCGTGCACCTGCAACTTCTCTTGATATCTGCTCAATGAGCTCTCCTTTGCCGCTCTGTGTATATCCATTCCCGCCGAAAAGAAGCTGCGCGCGCTGTACACTGAGAATCATTCCGGTGTTGGCTTCTGCCAGAGCAGTCAGAGCTCCAAGCTGCTTGGAAGCTTCTTGGCGGCTGAGATGTCGGTACTGCTAGACCATACTATCGACCCATGCCCATTGACTTTCGAGCTGGGCGCCTGCGCGTGCCAGTCGATTGCGCACCACGGGTTGATTGATCAATGGCGCTCCGAAAGCTTTGCGGACTGTGACATACTCGAAAGCAGCCGACAGAGCAGCGCGGGCTTGTGTGGTGACGTTAATCGAAATGGACAGCCGTTCATGGTTGAAATTGTTCTACATTGTCAGTCAAGCCGAATGCCATGCTGCTGCTGAGCTGTCACTCACCATGATATACTTCATCCCTTGTGATATCGTGCCTCAGCCTGCGCCTCAATTATCACGCCGCTTGACTGTCAGCAGCTTTCGCGTGGTGACAGGTGCAATGGCAGGGCCTCCAGCAAGAGAAGTGATGGTCTCGAGGTCCACAGCCAACGCGCACCAAATGCCAGCCAGATCATGATTTGAGATGAGAGAGGTCTCGCATTCATCATGAAGCTGTAATGATTACGATCTCGGTAGGTCGCCGTTTGTTCGCTGAAGATTGGGAGTCTTCACGTCATGGAGAGGAATAGAGTTCAGCGCACGACTAGAAACGGATTCCTTCCGAATACATATATCGACGCGTCTGGCTGCGATGCTGGAAGGCAGCACACCGACGAGGAAGAGAACCCACCTTCAAAGACGATGCTGTGGCTTCCGCTTCCCAGCTTCTTCAAGCATGCTCTGGATTCAGCCTTCACCGGAGAGCCAAGGCCAGGACTTCGACCATTGCCAGGCTCAAAACCTTTGACGCTTGAAGCTTTGCTATGCCCGGTGCTGCTGTACTACATCGCCTTACTCCTGCTGCCGCCTCCACCTCCTCAGACTGTGGCCAGCGTGCAAATCAGTGCTCTGCGCAATCTTCTCGCAGCAACAGCAGCATATCTTTTCCTTCGGCTGCCCCTTGCGTACCATGTCCCGCAAAGCATTGGGTTGACATATCAGCTCGGGCTCGTAGGCATCTATGGTGGCCTTCGAGTCCTGGATGCATTTTTCGTCAGCTTCTACATGTTCGGACACATTCCGCGCAGAGTGAGGTACTCCCATCACTTGCGGCCCGAAACACCTCGGGCGGAGAGTGCACCTCGTCCGTGGGCCGATGGAGGGAGCAATGGAATGCTCAAGGATCCTACTGCGCCACCTTCTGAAGATCAGTCCAAGGCCAATGCACACAGTACCGCTCTTGAGAAGCAGAATGACGCCCTGTTGAAGCCCACCCGGCCGAAGCCGCAGAGGATGGTGTCGCAATCGGATCTGCTGGAGAACATGACAAGCCAGTCGTACACTGACCTGCTGAACAAGGATGACGGCTACATGACTATTATGAGAAAGCTCGTGGATGGCCCCAAGCCAATTCCAGTCGTGGAGACGGCTCACACTGAAGACGGCTGGCCACACGGATTCGCGGATCGTGCGTCGTGGGCATTAGAGCTGGAATTGTCGATGCGAGGAGTGGGCTTCACATGGACTACCGCTGATGTCCGTCATACAACGAAGACCTGGCTGCCGACTGCCAGGAACAGGCTTCACTCGATTTTGGTACATGTCGGGCCGGTCCTTGTACTTGCCTGGGCAGTTATTCGATACATGTATGTGCGACGACTGGCACCGATGGCGGCGAGATCAAGTCCCCCCTCCTCGCCCTTTGATGAGCTCTCCTTTCCAGAGCAGTATCTGTTGACCACAGCGTTGGGGGCGTTTCTGATGGCGGCCTTTTCACTTGGCCATTCCATGTTTGCTATCATCTGCTCCCCTCTTATACCCTCACCTCTCGCGTGTTTTCCGCCACTCTACACGACTCGTGTTTGGGACATCACTTCGGCGAGGAGCTTTTGGTCCTATGGCTGGCATCGCTTGTTCGCGCGGCTATTCCTAGTATGGGGCGTCTGGCCGGGTGAGTTCATTGAGAGGAAATTCACCGGCAAGTCACACGACCAGCCTGCAGATGTTGGCAAGGTCCTCGGAGGCTTCTTGAGCTCTGCGGTCGTTCACTCGCTCTCAGTCCGGGGCACCCTGGGCGGGGATTGGACTGATGCAGCTGGCGAGGCGAAGTTCTTTGCGCTGAATGGTATTGCTATCATTGTGGAAGAGCTGGTTTGCAGAGCTGTGAGGAAGAGTAGGAAGAGCAGGCAGCAGAAGGAGAAGATGTGGTATGATGGTGTCGTCGGACGGGTGTGGTGGATCAGCTTGCTCTTGACGACTGGTCGCAACTTTGCCCGTGGCTGGACCAAGGGAGGTCTGGTGCGCGAGATGGCTTTCATGTGAGCATCGTCGGGTAGCTGGATGGCAGACAGGGCAGCGGTACTTGGGGCAGGCTTGCGACCAACTCACAGCATCACACTCGGGCGAGCAATATATCCCAGCACAATATAACCATCAGCCGGATTTGTCAGCCACCACGTCGAGACGAAAGACCCTGATCTGCAGCATTGACGGCCTGAGGCATCACTTATGTGACCTTTGTATAAATGCGTCCTTCCGACAAGTTTCCTGATATTTCGGCCTCCTTTCTCTCTGCACGCCTCTTGCAAGAGTCTGGCATCATCAGTGCGGTGTCCATGGGGATGTTGGAGCTCCCTATAAACGTGCAGAAAAAGGTACTGTAGCATCGAAGCGGGGGATCTGCGTTGTCCCGGTCGGAGGAACGACTCCCCGATCGAAGTGGCGATCCTTCAACCTCATGTGTCAGTCCTCGGAGACGGAGAGAAGAAGCTCAATCCTCCCGACTCAAGCTATCCCAAGCTCATATAGATCTGCAACCAAGACGTCGCGCTGCTTCTCCATCGGACTACAACCCTCGTCCCTCACTATCCATCCCTCTCCTCGACAACACAATGAAGATTGTCGTAGCAGGCTCGACAGGCAAAATCGGCGGCGCGGCGCTCCAGCGCCTGCTTGCTTTGCCCTCGGTCAGTTCTGTGGTTGCTCTTTCGCGTCGAAAGCTTGAGGTCGAGCATCCGAAGCTCACGGTCGCTATTGTCAAAGACTTTGTCCGTCACGAGCCGGAGGTCTTGGAGCAGCTCCGTGGAGCAGAGGCGTGTATATGGTCAGTGCGGTGCAGTGCGATCCTCGACGACGCTGACAGCCTCCATAGGTCGCTTGGCACGCCTACCGCTGGCCGCGATGTCCACATGGATCTCACGATGGCTGCGGTGGAGGCTTTGAAGTCGACGCTGAAGGATGGACAGCAGTTCCGCTTTGTCTATGTCAGCGGGTCGCTGGTCGAGACAGATCAGACCAAGAAGTTATGGTTTCTGGGAGATGCAAGGCGGATGCGGGTATGTTGAGTGCTTGTTGTATATGTGTCCCTGTCTGAACTGTCTGTAGGGTGAAGTCGAGACTGCTGTCGTCGGGCTAGGAAAGGATGACGGGCGGTGGACGTCCTTTGTCGCAAGGCCTTCGCTCGTGACGGAGGGAGAGACGGTGATGAGATTTGTAACGTCGAGTTACATTCCCGTGGCAGAGTTGGGAGCAGCGCTTGTTGATCTGGCAGTTGCTGGGGGAGAGAGGCAGGTGTTGGAGAATGGGGAGCTGAGACAGCGTGGGCAGAGTGCTTTGAGGGCGGGCTGAGGAGGGGCTTGATCGGTTTGAGCACGACGGACCCTAGGTTGTCTCCGCGTTTATCGCCGCCTATCCTCCTCGACTGTCCGTTGCAAGCGCTTGATACGTGCTTCACGTACAGATCCCTAGACTACCGCTAGCCAAAGGGAAGTTATGTCCACGCCCAAAGATATGTCGACATCTCAGCCAACGATATGTTCGACATACCAGAAACATCCGGCCTGCGGGTGCCACGTTAGCCGCCTCGAGCTTCGACAGCAGACCACGGCTAAGACGCCACGGCCTAATTGCTTGGCTCACGATAAAGACTTGAACGATGTCAAGACCGAGCACCGCAGAAGATATCAGGCCGGGACCACTTGTTATGGGACGACCTACTGAGTCTTCCAATCCTCCTCCACCACGTCTCTCCATCCACCTACCGACGGCCGTACTCGTGTTGTATCAATGAAACTTTGATATACCCAGAACCGAAGCAAACGTCAACAGCTCCGCGCCTTGACAGCTCCACCATACGCCACAACAACAACAACCTCGCTCAGATTGGTTTTCTCTTGGAACCTCTTACGACCGAACGACCGCATTCGCCATGCAGAGTTTTCTCCCCGCGCAACGCCACTGTCAACCTCCGCGCTGTTGTCCAGCATTTTGAGACATTGAATACATCCACATAACGCCCCGACCGCAGCAACAGGTCCGCTACTGCTCCAGCACCTCCAATGACCACCTCCCATTTCCGACATTGCCGGCAGCACCGATTCGCCTCCCAAGCGTCACATTTCGGAGCAAGTGAAGTGGGCTTCAAGAGCAAGAGGATGACATGACGGACACTCAGCTGTCTCCCGTTGCCTATGGATATCGATATCGCACTACTGGCTGTGCACCAGCGTTGTGTCTGCCCGGCATCTTACACGAGCCTGCATTGTTAGCCCGGGAAAGGTCTAACACACCAAATCTGCCGGAGGACAGCTGCTGCAGCTCAACGCCGCCGGATGTCGCACGCCGAGCTGTTGCAGTGTCTCTCCAAGCAGAGCCGGTCGCCATAAGCCACGGGCTCGGTCTCGACCTTTACCTCAAGTTAAACCTGGACTTCAAGCTCAATTCCGATCGCGAGCAACCCAAGCACCCCATCCTCCACCGGTCCAACGCAGACCTAATCTCACTCCTCTTCTGAAGCAGTGGATCTTGAGGTCAGCTCCGATCCTGCGCAGTTTGGCACGACAGTACGTAGGAAACGCTTCAGCGCTAATTCCTCGGGCGCGTCTCGACGTCCAGCAACAATAAGGATGATGCAGGGTTTGGGCGTGACGGAAAAGGTTCCAGATAAGGCATTGTGAAGAGATAGGGGTTCGTCGACCACATGCACCTTTGCGGGCACCTCAGGGCTTCACTAGCAACATCTTATAGTGCCTGAGAGCACTATCTAGCTGTCACTCTTTGCTAAAGACAGCAAGACCGTTTGGCTTCACGGCTGTCTCCCCCACAGCAGAGGAGATTGAACGACGCTCATGCTCCACGGCGCTGTCCTTGAAGCCTCGCATCTTGGACCTTCAGGGCGGCTCTATTCGCTGCAGAGGGATATGTTGCCGCTTCCTAATATGTATAAGCAGTGTGCTTTCGACAGATCCATAGCAGTGGTATTGGAACTTATATGTCAGCTACTACTCTTCGCCGTCTCGCCGCAACACGTCTTCCCACCTCATCGTCTTCTTCTCTTCTCGCTGTCTCAACTTTCGCCGTCGCATCGCACCATCTTCCTACCTCACCGACTTTCCACTGCTCCGCCGTCCCAACGCTCCAACGTCCCATTTCTCCGCTATCTCATCTCACCGTCTTCCTCCCTCACCGCCCTCGTACCTCAACGTCCTTTCACACCGCCGTCTTCTTTTCGAATCACCGTTCCACCGCCCCGCCGTCCCACCTCCCCCGCCCTCTGACTGCACCGGTATCTTACCTCACCATTCCCTTACCCCACCGCTTGCCCAGCTTGTCATCTTTTACCTCGCCGCCCTGTTCCTACAACACTCTCCGACCTCTCCGCCCTTCTGACCTCACCGTCCCCTCACTCCACTGCCCTCTTCCCTCGACGTCCTCTCACACCACCGTCTTCTCTTCCCATCGCCTTTTTACATCTCAGCCGTCCCACTACCCCGCTATCTCATCTCACTGTCTTCCTAACTTACTGCCCACTCGTCCCAGCGTCTTGTCGACCCATCGCTATGTTCCCGGACCGTTCCCTAACCTTGTCGCGCTCTTCCTCTGCATAACTTGCCTGACTTTCCACCCTCTTGACCTCGCCGCCTTTCTCCTACATTATCCTAACACTTCACCGCCCTCTGACCTCACCGTCCCGTTCCGTCCCGTCCCGTTCCCTGCCCCGGCCGTCCTCCTCCCCACCGCCCTCTCCCCTCACCATCCCTCCCCTCCCCTCCCCTTCCCTCCATGTCCTCCTCCCTCACCATCCCGCTACGCGACCGTTTCCCAACGCCTTCACACCGGATTGTCTCCTCACCTCATCGCCCTCTTATACTACATCGCCTTCCTGGTTTGTCAAATTATTTACCTCGCCGCCCTCTTCCTGCATTGCCCGCCTACCTCACCGCCCCATATTTGACTGCCCTCTTACCTTATGATCTTCCGCCCCTCTTCCTTAAACCCGCTTACCTTGCTATGCCCTCACTCCGCAATGCCATGAGCAAGACGCATGCCTTCCAATTCTTTTAGACACAATTACAGGCCTTTGTACTACTCACAGCACATCCTGTATTGTATGAATGCTGCTTCGACCTATTCACCCGTGCAATTTTGTAAATTGTTCCTGTCTCCTACATGCCCTGTATGTCTGTTGCGCCTTGTTGCCGTCCTGTCTTCGGTCTAAAGAACTCTGTTCAAGCAAGCATGGTTGATCAAGATCGAAACGTCTTTAGTTACAGCGTTTCTATCTTGCCTGGAGTCCGAAAATCGCTCGGTTTTGAAAACTTCAAAGTGCATTTGCTCGATCGCTAAACAATATATAGGGCCGACCTTCGATATATAGAGCATATAGAGTATGTTCTTTTATCTACGTGCCTTTAGGCTCAATGTTCGATTTCGACTTGGGTTACTTCTTGCAGGCAAGTAGTAAAGTCGAATTACCCGCAACGTACCCGATCTTCGCTAATTTGTAAGACACGCGTTCTGTTCTTATAACCTCTAGCGTGCCTATGGTCCAACAATAGCTCGGTTTCGAAAACTTCAAAGTCCATTAACAACATATAAAGCTAAGCTTCGAGATATAGACTACACGGACTATGTTTATTGCTCGACGTACCTTTTAGCCTTATGCTAAAAGCTCGACATTTCGACTATTAGTACTACTAGCGTACAAGCCGTCCCTACGAGTAGTACTACGTCGACTATCCTATGGATTCCTTCTAGCTTGGTCTCGTCTCCAAAAAGGACTGACCTTTCGACCTAGAGATATGTCCGCGCTCGTTTTCGAAAAGTTTAAATATAATTAACTCCGTATCTATAGCGTACGAGCCCTAATCTCGACCTATCGTTCTTCGTAAGACCTGTTTCGTTGTTAAGCTATTATGAAGCTGTCTTTCGTACTATTGAATCCTTTAACTCCTTGCCCGCGCGAATAACCCACCTACTTTAAAGTATTCCAAGCCCTAGGTAGCAGTTGAAGTTAAACACAAGCCCGGTTTTTGTAACATATAACCACGGTTTCTCGGCCAATATAGATCGAATTGTGGCTATCCGGCTATAGGATACCTAATTATACTTCTTTCGTTTATCTATCTTTCGGGTTTGGAAACTTCAAGCCTCATTTTATCGACGAACCAGAGACTCTCGCTACTAACAAGCTCGTACGTAGATACTTATAGGCTTTCCCTTTAGCTATACGCCTTTAACCCCGTAGTCTTTAACTTTAGTCGTGTCCGTTGTTATGCGGTCCAAAAAAGAGCAAGATAGCCTAGTAGCTTTAGGTCGGCTTCAGAAACTTTAATCTCGAATCGCGGAAGGACTAGGGTAGGGAATAGGCTGAATTTCTTTTCGTAGCTTTTGTAGGTAATATTGTATCTTTAATAGCAATAATAAGCGAGTCCCTATTACTAGGGACGTAGCCTATATAGTATGCTTAAGCTTAGCTTGAAAAACCTAAAGCTTAAATTACAGAGGCCCGGCTATACTTACTAGGCTAGAAGTTCGATACTTCTATTAAAAAGCCGTATAATACTTCTACGTTCTATTAGAGGTCCCTCGGTAAGGTTTTTATAGATCCGAGTAGCGTATTAAAGTATACGGATCGAAGGAGGTAAGGTTAGCAATTATATAACTTAGCTCGATAGAGCCTATCGAATCGATATATATAGGTACCGAAATAGCACTAAACTATCTAGAAGCTAAATTAGGAAAAGTTTAATAAATAAACTAAATCGAGTTAGCGCGTTCCGGTACCTATATAACTTAGTTCGATAGGCTCTATCGAATCGATATATATAGGTACCGAAATAGGAGAAAGAGGTCTAGAGGCTAATATCGAAAAATACTAATAAATAGACTAAATTAAGTTCGCGCATTTCGGTGCCTATAAAACTTAGTTCGATGGAGCCTATCGAATCGATATATATAGGTACCGAAATAGGAGATTAAGCGTTAAAGGCTAATATCGAAAATTATTAATAAATAAACTAAATCGAGTTGGCGCATTTCGGTGCCTATATAACTTAGTTCGATAGGCTCCATCGAATCGATATATATAGGTACCGAAATAGGACTAGACTATCTAGGAGCTAAATTAAG